>CAUOFW020001247.1:415251-445667 GCA_963454935.2 Ilex paraguariensis
CCCCCCCCCCCCCCCCCAACACTAGTTTTAAAGAAGGAAAAACTATACTTAAATCCCCCAAGTTATGCTCCTATCTCTCATTACCTCCTCAACTATTACCATTTTCACACTACACGTCTAGTAATAGTTATTGATTTCACGTCATGCTTTTCAAAGTGATAGTGTATATTGTTAGAATTATAAAGAAGTTTTTAAAACTTTTAATCCAATTTTCAGTTACTATAGATCAATTGAATTGTAGATTTATTTAGCTATTGATTTCATGTGTTAAAATAAGTTTTAATGGGTTAGCGGTTACAAAGTATGATGGTTATATAACCATGCTTGTAATTGTCATTTTGGTAAGGGTTTTTTGCCTTCTACTTCTAACACCTTTCTTGTCGACCGTTGTCTATCTAATATTCTTTCTTATTTCTTTTGCTAACACTTTTTCTAGCCATCAAAACTTTATGTCATTTGTGTGCTCGTATAATTATATTCCCACAAGAATTTTTTGTATTTTGGCAACATACGATTCAAGTCAGGTTCACCATTTTCTTTCAGTGGGCGTGACCATTGAAGAGGTGCTGATGCGAGCGTCTGAGTTTGATCTTAGAATTGCTGGTGTTCGTCAGTACCCTCACGCGGGGAGGCTCAGCTAGGCCTGTCAAAATCAAACACGACACGATTAACCGCTGATTAAATGGATTTGGGTGAGACCTTAACAGGTTCGCGGGTTAAACAGGTTAACCCGTTTAATAAACGGGTCGTGTTCGGGTGAGACATGCTAATCCGTTTACAACCCGTTTACTCGTTTAAATAAAATAATAAATTAATAATTGTTTAAAAAAAATTAAACAATTTTTTTTTTAAGAACAACCACATAGAAAATATATAAAGCTATTTTTTCATAACCCTAATCTAATTTTGCAACTTCTTGAACTGCTGATGAGGGTTTGTTCAGTTGTTGCACCTCCACTTCCAGTCCGTTTCCAGCAGGCCCTCCATCTTTTGCTCCTCTCTTTTTCTTTCTTTCTCTCTCTCTCTCTCTCTCCCTCTTTCTCAGCGAGCTGCGAGTTGCGAGTTGCGATCTGAGTTAGATTTGTGAATCTTTGAGTAGATCTGTGTTAGATCTGAGTTGATTAGTTTAGTTGATCTTCGAGCAAATATTTGAGTCAAGACTTCGAACAGATCTGTGTTAGATCTGTAAATCTTCGAGTCAAGACTTCGAGCAGGTAAATCTTCGAATTAAAATTTTTTTATTTAGTGATCTGTGTTGGATCTGAGTTGATTAATTTTATGTGTAGAACTAGTTTCAGTTTGTTGGTGAGCTATGGAACCAAAGGATAACGTCCAGATGAAGATCCATAGATTCTTGACTTTGGTTTTCGGAAAGACCCATGAAAAAATTGTATTTTCATGGTAAGTAAATTATTTTAAAAAGCATAATTATCGGCTCCATTGTATTTTCATTATACGTGTCTTGTAGCATCAAACAATGTGTTTGAATCCAAATAGTTATGAGTCTTGTGACAGCATATATTATGTTGGATAAGATCCAGTGATTACTATGGGCTTTTTTGTGGAAGGCAAATTCGACTTGGTTTGCCAACTCTCATGCCTGATGTTACCAGATAAATAATTCAGTCGCTTACAATGTCCAAAAAGTGATTTACTTGTATGCAAAGCTTTAATTTTCCAAGCAGTTTTTGGCAGAGAAACCACATCCAGTTGATGATCTAAGAACTCCCTGTTCATCATTGGGTTAAGTCATGTTTCCTTGTTAATTTGTTATTGCCTTATTGGGTGACTGACTTGTTGAGCACATACTTTGTATCCTTGAATGAAGAGAAACTTGGTATAAGCTCTGTTTAGATGTGGATTAGGAATTGCAATGAAGGAATCTGTTTGACAAACACTTATTGGCATTGCTTCTTTTTCGGTCTGTTGTACTAGAAATGCTATTTTGTAGATTCTTGACTTTGGGTTTCTATTAGTCATGTACTGTAAACGTAAATGCAAAACATTAAGTAGAGAACTACACTTTGGTGCCCAAATAACCCTATATCCACATCTAAACAGTTTATTCTTAATAATGTCATGATCTTTTCTAGAGTCAGATATCAATTTCTATAGATCCAATGTAATTTTGTTCTTATGATCACAATTCCAAAGTACTTAACATGACTAAATGGAATGATGCATGTGATTATTTTTAGGAAATCAATGATCAAATTTCAATCATTTTTCAATTGTTTTCTTCGCAAATACTTTTCACTTAATCAATTTAACTATATTTTTTTGTCTTAAACAAATGGATTCTTCTGAATACAATATTATAATTTCTGATGAAAAAGATCAGGTCGGACATGAATCTAATGTAGTTGCAACTCCACCAACACAGACATCAACCGGTACAACTACAAAAAAAGGTAAATCTAATCGTAAGCGACAAAAGACTTCAATAGTATGGAAATACTTTACAAAATTAAATGAAAAATATCCAGACGGCAAGAAACGGGTTGCATGTAATATTTGTGGAATCAAATATATATGTGATTCTAGTCATGGAACTGGTAACATGCATACACATATGAAAAAATGTGTGAAAAAAGACACTAGGGATATTGGACAATTACTTCTAAGTTAAGATCAAGGATCTATGCTAATGCGATCCACAAAATTTGATCCTGAAAAGTTTCGTGAGTTAGCAGTTGAGGCAATACTTAAGCATGATTTACCATTTCAATTTGTCCAATATGAGGGTATTAGAGCAATGTTCAAGTATGCTTATGAGAATATCAAGATGCCTTCTAGGAATACTGCAAAGTCAGATGTGTTAAAAATGTATAAGAGAGAGAAAAATAAACTTAAAATTGTGTTGGGTTTCCTTCCTGGAAGAATTTGTTTGACATCTGATTTGTGGACTTCTATATTGACTGATGTATATGTTTCTCTCATAGTCCATTATGTTAATCTTGATTGGAAGTTGCAGAAAATTTTTTTAAACTTTTGTCTCATGCCAACTCCCCACACTAGTATTGTCTTATCTGAGAAAATTTATACATTTTTGACTGATTGGGGAATTGAAAGGAAATTATTTTCTTTGATTTTGGATAATGCTTCTAGTAATGATTATTTTGTTGAGTTGTTGAAGAGTCAACTTAATCTTAAAAATGCTCTCTTGAGGGATGGTGAGTTCTTCCATGTTCGTTGTTGTGCACATATTCTTAATTTGATAGTCCAAGATGGACTTAAAGAAATTGATGAATCAGTGATAAAAATTCGAGAAAGCATCAAATATGTTAAAGGTTCATCGGAAAGAAAAAAGAAGTTCATGAATTGTGTTGCTCAAGTTTCATTAGAGAGTAAAAAAGGTTTTTGAGGAGATGCTCCAACAAGGTGGAACTCAACTTATATTATGCTTGACAGTACACTTTTTTATCGTTGTGCATTTATTCATTTATAGTTGAGTGATTCTAATTATAGACATTGTCCTTCTCAAGAAGAATGGAGCAAAGTAGAGAAGATTTCTAATTTGTTGAGGGTGTTTCATAAAGTTACTTGTTTATTCTTTGTTACAACATATACCACAGCTAATTTGTACTTCCCCTAAGTGTTCCTAATTCAACATACTTTGAAGGAGATTTTGACAGATAATGATAGTTCTATGAGGATAATGGGAAGTCATATGTATGCCAAGTTTGACAAGTATTGGTCAAAGTATAGTATGATTCTTTCGATTGCTATCATCTTAGATCCTCTGTACAAAATTCAGTTTGTAGATTGGGCTTATTCAAAACTTTATGGTGGTGATTCCTATGAGTTCAAGTGTGTTCAAGATATTTTATTTGAGCTCTTTGAATTGTACTTTGTCAACTTGTCACATGCTGTTCCAAGTACTTCAAGCAATGAGAAACAAGTTAGCGAGATGCATGGTCTTGATGATTCCGAAAGCCTTTTTCAGATGAAATATAATTTAGTTTGTTTGAATTGAATGTGATCAAGGTAGTTTATTGTATATTCATAATTATTTTGTACAAAATGTAGGATTTTGAAAAACATGAAGAAGAACATTCTCCTGTTTCTTGAGTGATTGAGTTACAGTTGTATTTTAATGAAAAAAGGCTTGATCGAAAGAAGGACTTGAATANTACCTCTACCGTTGACTTTTGTATGCTACTTCTATACTAATATACTAACGACACTTTGTAATACACAGAACTTAGACCTTATGTTTTTCTTTTCATCCCTGTGCTCCCACCTTGGTATTCCATCACAATTGCTTTGATTTCATCGGTGAAGACCTATCAACATATCTCTCTCCCTCCTTTTTGATCGGCAAAAAAAAACAAAAAATGACATCAATCCCACATTGTACGAGTACTATTCTGATGAAAAAAAAATGACAACAATCTAATATTAAGTGCAACGTGGGAAGATTTGATTGAAGAATGCTAAATGTTTTTAATTACATAACTCAAAAATCCTAGAATTAATTAATTACAGAGGGAATGCTTCATTAACTCTCTTTCCACAATTTGTGTATGTAGTTTTTTTATTTTATTTTTATAAAATTGAAAAAGCTTGGGCATCAGTCGCCATAGTTGCCCCGCCCATTATATGCACAACCAGATTTGAATATTGTATACAGTGGTATTTAGGGATGATAATAGACCGGATAAAAATGAGTATTCGTCTAAACTCATTCTTTTTGAATTGGGGATAAATCATATAAATTGAATGGTAGACATATACGAAGATACCCGTATAAATCCGTACGAGAATAAAAACAGGAATGGACTGACACTTACCCCCTCCTTGCCTCTGCCCCGCCCTGTTCTGTTTTATCCGTTATTATTATTATTATTTTATATATATAAATGTTGTTGTGAATACAAATCTATATATTATTAAATAATTTTTTTTAAATAATTTTTTTTTTAATTTTTTTTCATGATTTTGACTTGTAAAAGTTGAGATCTTTGTGTTTTTATATTTTTTTATGTTGAATTATGTTATGTTACATTATGTTGTGTTTACATGATATTGTGTTGGATTACGAGAGATACAAACTTTTAATTATATTATGTTAGATTATGTTGTAGACAAAATTTTAATTATATTATGTTGGATTATGTTGTAGACGAGATTATATTATGTTGTAAATGACAAATTTTTAATTATATTATGATATTCTATAATTATGTTGGATTATTTAGAAACTTAGATTTATTAGAATTTTGGATTATGATGGCTTGGGATTGAGTTTGAGCGGTTAAGATGCACGGGAGTAGGGGCAAAGGTGAAGGCGGGGGACGAGGATTATATATTTACCTGTGGATGGGAATGAGGATGAAAACTATACCCACTAATGGGAATGGACAGGGGATGAACGAATTTTTTTAAGTGGGTACAATAATAGATACTACACTCCCTGTCCCCGCTTCGGTCGATTGTCATCCCTAGTGGTACTGTAGATAAAAGTTTCTAGAGAACAATACCAACTAGATCTCAAGATAGATGACAAAAATATCCGTCCACAACTAGTATTACTATTATAATGAAAATGGTAAGGAGATGTAGTTCCATTTATTTGAAAAATATTAATACACTAGTCATAACTCGCACCTAAAAATTCGATAAAATATAAAATTCAAAAGTCTAAAAAATCGGTCTAGTATATTAAATAACAATTTTTGTTTCCTTTATTTCTTTCTTTGATTACATCATTTAAAAATATCAACAAATTTTTATCAAAATACATAATTCGACAAAATTTTCTTAACATGTATATATTATCGTGAATGAATAATATTTGAAATAAAAATTATATTAAATTATAAATTATTCAAATATTAAATGATTGAACATGTGATAGAAATAGATGAAGTGATATTTTGGGAAGGGGAGAAATATGTAGGATATAAAAAATTAAGTTGTTAGGGGTGTTTTATTATATAGATTTGCAGCAAGAAAAAGGGTGTGAAAAGTATCATTTTGATGACCCGAGTTTAAGACCCGACAACAAAAATCATTTTATGTAAGGGAGTAGCCTAGTAATAAAGACTAACTTCTACCCGCAAATGGTTGTGGGATCAAATCTCATCCCATTTTTTCTCTCCCTCTCTCACATTAAAAAATAAAAATAAAAGAAAAGTGTTGAACCAAGCTCAAGGGCCAAACTCATGTTACAAGCTCAATGACCTAATTCCAAGAGGTCTAGCTAGTCAAGCCCAAAGAAGTTTGCATCCGGACAAGCTCACCATGGTCAAGGAGCTACATCAATAGGAGACATGCAAGGGTCATTCAAGAGCCTCCTCTATTACCTTGGAGTAAGGGTCATCAAGAGCCTCCTCTATCACTTGGGGTAAGGGTCACTAGGCGCCGTTCCCTCGCTGTCTTGAAAGAGTCAACCCTCACCTCATCCTTTGAACGAGTCTCATGAAGAACACCTTAACCACCTCGCCCGTTGAGAAAAGTCGCCAGTTCTACCAGAATAGTTATTTAGTTGCTGTTAAGTCGTCCCAATCTATTAAGGGGTGACTATAAATTGTAAGTCTCACCAACACTTGGGGGCAGATCTCACTCTGCTGAGCACGACCAAGGTCATTCAAAAGTAGATGTAGGTCACATTGACCGAACCATTTTAAATCTCGTCTCCTCCAACTCTCTTTACTTTTAATTACTACATTTATTACTTACACTTTGTTGAACAATCTAAAAAAAATACAAGAGATAAGAAAAGAGGAGACTAGAATTTTATTGATACTGCATAATTCAATTTAATACAAGGAAGTAATTTAACCTAAATATAAAGAGACTATATGTAAGCTAAACAAGGCAGAAAAAGTAAATGACTGTTCTACCCTTAATAAACAAAATAATCCTATATTTCTTAACATCTCCCCTCAAGGGCAAAGCAATGGTGTCATGCTTGAGATAATGACGAGTAAGGTGATAATTGATCTCAATGTGCTTAGTTCGTTCATGAAATATTGAGTTGTGAGCAATCTGAATAGAACTCCGATTGTCACAATACATAGGAGTGGGATGAGAAAGAGAAACTCTCATATCTACAAGTAACCAACGTAACCAAACAATCTATTTGGTAGTAGATGTCATAGCACGATATTCCGCTTCGGTTGAAGATTGAGAAACAATAGATTGTTTCTTGCTCTTCCAAGAAATAAGAGAATCACCCAAAAAGATACAAAAATCAGTAACAGATTTGCGATCTGTGGGATCACTGCCATGATTAGCATCAGAGTATTCACACAGCTCCAAGGAAGAGGTGGATGGAAGTAAAAGACTCTGAAAGACTGTATCCTGAAGATACCTCAAAATACGAAGAACCGTTGCCCAATGAATTGTAGTAGGAAAAACAACAAACTGACTAACAACATGAACATCATATACAATATCTGGACGAGTAATAGTCAGATATACCAAGCTCCCAACAATAGTACGGTATAAAGTAGGATCTGACAAAGGTAAACCATCAGAAGAAGAATACTTTGCATTAACCTCAATGGGAGTATCTACAGTCTTATTATAAGCAAGTTTAGCTTGCTCAAGAATATATGCAACATATTTCGACTGAGAAAGAAGATAACCTCTGGGTGAGCAGACTACCTCAATACTCAAGAAATATCGTAGAGAACCCAAATCCTTCATTTCAAACTGTATAGCTAACTCTGTCTTTAAAACTGAAATACCATTAATATCATCACCAGTAATAATTATGTCATCAACATATAAAGATAGAATGATACGACCTGCATTAGTGTACTTAACAAAAAGAGCAGAATCATGACTACTAGAAGTAAACCCAAGGGAAGAGATCACAACAGAAAATTTCTCAAACCAAACACGAGGTGCTTGTTTGAGACCATAGAACGCTTTTTTAAGCTTGCAAACATACCCAGAATCATGTGAAACACTAGGAGAAGGAGTCATATAAACTTCTTCTTGAAGATCCCCATTCAAGAAGGCATTTTTAACATCAAGTTGAGAGAAATGTCACTGACGAACCGAAGCAACTGCAATAAGAGTATGAATAGTAGTCATTTTTGCAACAGGAGCAAATGTCTCCTCATAATTCATACCATACTGTTGAGAGTACCCTTTTGCAACCAACCTAACTTTGTATCGCTCAACAGATCCATCAGAATTGGTCTTAATCTTATACACCCAACGACAACCAAGAACACTTTTACCAGGAGGTATAGGAACCAAATCCCAAGTACCTGTCTTGTGCAAAGCCGAAAGTTTCTCATCCATAGCTTGTTGCCAAAGAGGGTCAAGAATTGCCTTTTTATAGGAAGAGGGCTCAGAGAGACAATGAATAGAAGCTATAAAGGAAGTAAAAGATGAAGAATAACAAGAATAAGTAAAATCTGATAACTTTGTGGACTTACAAATGCGTGTGGATTGATGTAAAGGTGGATCAACAATCTCAGACGAAGCTTGAGGGACCATAGGAGAGGAGGTAACTTCAGGTGTGCCAGAGAGTAAAGTGTCAGCACCTGTAGAATGATCAGTGCTGGTATTTGAAGTACTAGAAAGCTGAGATGACAAACTATCAGAATCCTAAAAAAAAGGATCTATACAAATAAGATCAGATCTAGTCAAGCTATAAGTAGTGGATGGAATAGAAAAGAAAGGTATATGCTCAAGAAAAATAACATGACGAAACACATAAAATTTTTTAGTTATTTGATCAAAACAACAATACTCCTTTTTACCTTCACCATAACCAAGAAAGACACAAATAACAGATCGAGATGACATCTTGTTGCGTTCAACATGAGGACGAAGAACGAAACAAGTATAACCAAAAACTCTAAATGAAGAATAATCAGGAGCATACCCATATAACTTTTCGAAAGGAGAAACACCTGAAATATGAGAAGATGAAATTATATTAATCAAACCTACAGCAGTAAGAACAGCTTCACCCTAAAACTCACTAGGAACAGAAGAAGACAACAGGAGAGAACGAGCAGTTTCAACAATGTGCCTATGTTTTCTTTCAGAAACACCATTTTGCTTAGGAGTATCTGTACACGAAGTTTGATGAATAATTTCATCTAAGGCAAGCAACTCATCAAATTTATTAGAAGTGTATTCCTCACCCAAATCACATCTAAAACATTTGATAACAACAGAATGTAGAATTTTGACAAGAGCCCGAAAAGCTGTATATATCTCAAAGAATTCAGAATGATGTTTCATTAAATAAATCCAACAATAGCGAGTATGATCATCAATAAAAGAAACATAATATCGAGACCCTCTTTTTGTGGCAACAGGAGAAAGTCCCCATATATCAGAATGAATCAAATCAAATGGAGAAGAAAAAATAGAAATACTTCGCTTAAAAGGTAAAGCTGAAAATTTTGCCAGTTTACATTCACTACAATCAGAAATATCACAAATTTGCAAATTTCCTAAAGCTCCTGTGGATGTCAAAAATCTCAAACGAGAAGACGAAACATGACCTAAACGAGAATGCCATAATCTAGAAGAAGAAGGACTCAAACGAAAAGAAGATAAATCAACAGTAGCAGCAACTAGCACTTTTAACTCATCCAAAATATATAGTCCCCCGTTCCTACGGCCTGCCCCAATCGGCTTCTGAGACTGCAGATCCTGCACATAACAAGAAGAAGAGAAAAAGGTGACTAAATTTTCAAAATCACATAACTGACCAACAGAAGCAAGATTTAATGTGAGTTTTGAAATATGATAAACATTAGGGAGAGACAAGTGAGGTGTGACAATAGAACCAACACCTGATAAAGGCATAAGAGTGTCATCAACAGTTATAACAGGAATAGAAGATAAAGGAGATACAGAAGCAAAAGATGAAGAATCTGAAGACATATGATGTGAAGCACTAAAATCCAAGACCCATATAGAATGTGACATACCTAGAGAATTATGAGGCAACTGACCTCCTGAAGAAGAAGCAGACATAGCTTGTGGCTGTAAGGAGAGAAACTTCTGAAATTACTCAGCCAAGGTACTAGAATCGGTGAAAGGACCTGATGAAACTACTACTGTAGTATTAGACTGTGGTGGTTTGTAACCCTGAGGTGGTCTAGGAGCATTAGATTGTGATTGCTTGTCAGACTTCTAACTTGAGATTGCTGTTGTGATTGATTTTGCTGTCTTAACTTAGGACATTGAACTTTCCAATGACCTTTCTACTTACAGAAATTGCACTCGTCGAAGGTAGGCCTTGTGTAAGGCTTATTTTGATTATGAGAGAATGATTTAGAAGGTACTACTAGCACATAAGGATCAGAAGTAGAAAGAATTCCCTTGTCATAATAAGACTTAAGACGTATCTCTTCAGCCAATAACTCACTGACAACTGAGTCAACAGAAGGAAGCAGAGAACGATGTAAAATTGAACCTCTAAGTCCTTTAAAATCACTACGAAGTGCCATTAAAAATTGTACCAATCGTTGTTGCTCTCTACGAGCAATATAGGCACCACATGCCTTTAGTTCAGTCGATTCTGTAAGAGTCAATTGATCCCAAAGATCTGTCATAACAGAATAAAACTCCTGAATACTCATATTCTTCTGCTGAAGAGCTCGTATGTCATGCTCCAATTGATACTGTTTTGCAAAATTTGATTGAGTGAATAACTTTGACAGATGATCCCAAACCTCCTTTGTTGTCTCATACTTTGCCAACTGCGTACCTATAGAATGCTCAACAGAATTGTTAATCCAAGTAATAATTTTTTCATTGTCTGCTTCCCAGACATCTATCAAATCAGCATAATCCGCATCAGTATTCTTAGGTTTCACAGAAATTCCACTAACATATCCCCGTAGCTTTTTACCCTTAAGAAAATTTCTCATCACATAACTCTAATACGAATAATTCTTTCCATCTAACCTCACACTCATAGACTGAAGCGAATCATCTCTTGCAGTAGCCATAATCAACAAACAAAGAATACCAGATTGCAAAAACAGAATAAATACTAGATTTTAAAAACGGAACAANTAGACTGAAGCGAATCATCTCTTGCAGTAGCCATAATCAACAAACAAAGAATACCAGATTGCAAAAACAGAATAAATACTAGATTTTAAAAACGGAACAAATACCAGATTGCAAAAAAAAAAACGAAACAAATACCAGATTTCAAAAAACAGAACAAATATCAGATTGTAAAAACGGAACAAATACCTTCTCAAAAATTTGGATCCGCGTAAATTGTGTTTGAGATTAAGCCTTGTCCCATGAAACTTTGCTTTGATACCATGTTGAACAATATAAAAAAAATACAAGAGATAAAAAAAGAGGAGACTAGAGTTTTATTGATACTGCATAATTCAATTGAATACAAAGAAGTAATTTAACCTAAATACAAAAAGACTATATATAAGATAAACAAGGCAGAGAAAATAAAAGATTATTCTACCCTTAATAAACAAAATAACCCTATATTTCTTAACACACTTGACAGATGGTGTACAAAATTATTTTGTGCATCATCAAAAAACATTAATTTATTTGTTTCAAAAATATCTAATTTTACTCTACTCCTATACATATTCAATTGAACGTTCTGTTCATCACTATATTCTTCATTTAACACCAGCTTGGATTAGGACATTGTATGTACAATTTGAGATTAAGAATATAAATGTTGTACGATAAAATTTATTAGGTGGTCCAAGTCGTACCACCTTCATAGACAAAAGAGGTTGGACTGGTTCTTGATAATGCTTGTAGAACTAGTTCAATAAACCAACATTTGCAACTTCCTAGTCAACAAAAACAAATAAAAATGATTAAATAAAAATAGAATAACAAGATAGTTAGAAACATGTTGATTGTCTATGATTATAATATCAAGTAAAAGTCCTTCAATATTTTTGGTAATTTATAAAAATACCGAAATAATTTTAAAAAAAAAGATGAAGAAATGGTTCTTGATTGTTATTGTTAAGGGTTAATTTTAGCTAGTGGTGGTCCCCATATTTGCACCGTCTCATTTTGCTCTCAAACGTTACAACTGTCTCGCATTATTTCTGATGTATTCAATTTGTTTTAAAGTTGTCCACATGCATGACACCTGTGTAAATTTTTAATAATTTTTGCTCATGTGCTCCCAAATGATGGGTAATATTGGACAAATCACTGCCTCATTGACCCTGAAATTATGGCAATAGTTTTCAAAGTATATGTTCCGTCTCATTTTGATCTCCATACAATAGTATCACATTAGACCTTAACGTATTCAAATTATTTTTTAAGTGATCCTCACGCTCTGCCCATAAGCTAGCCACATGCCCCCAAATGAAGGGCATATTGGACAAACTGTTGTTCACTAGAACCAGGAAAAAGTGTTGTTCACTAGAACCAGGAAAAAGTGTTGTTCCTGTAAATAGACATTCCTGCTAAAGGTCAGCTGTCATTGGGTTTATGTTTTCCCCCTTTTCAGTTGTGAACGGTGAGTTACAAGAAGAGGAAAATACAAGTCGGAGCATTTATTCTCTACGTTTTTTCAAAGAGTATAATTAGATTAAAGGCCTGTTGGTCATTCATTCTCTTTTTGCTGGTTTTTTTTTTTTTTTTGCTGGTCGTTGGTCATTTATTCTCTATTACCAGTACAACCCAGCTGTAAATTCATTTTCTTGTACTGTCCTTTTTTTTTTATATCATATTTTTGTTATTATTATTATTATTATTTTTTATCAAAAATTAAAAAACTAACGGAGAGGGTTAAACTACAATATTTTTGATACATTGAAAACATGTTTGTTTGAAGGATAATGGTGGGATAAGAATGTGGAATTAGGAAAAATTACCTTGTTTGTTTGTCTTTTTTTTGTGTGATATTATTTTTTAGATTATAATACTGATCCGTTAGCTACAATTCACCAAAACCCATGTATATGGGTTTATATAATACCACCTAGGTGGCCGTATTATTTTTTGGGTTTTGACCACCAATGGTATTAAAGATACTAATGATTGAATTACCCTCTGACCTTTAATGTTAGTACGAGATTTGGTCGTTTGAAAATAGTTTTTTTTTTAATTTTATTTGAAAAAAGTTGATTTTAAATTTTTTTCTTGTATTATATTTAAGCGTATGATGTCATTGGTTTTTTTTAAAATAATTTATTTTGAATTTTTTCTTTGTATTATATTTAAACGTGCGGTGTCATAGGTTTTTTTTTGTTTTTTTTTTTTAAATTCTGATTTTGCATTTTTTTTCCTTGTATTATGTTTAACGTACAACGTAGCCGATTTATTTAATTTTTTTAATTTCTTTAAAATTTCTAATATTGAATTTTTTTCTTGTATTATGTTTAAACATGCGGTGTCACCAATTTTTTTTTTATTTTTATTAAAATAAATTATTTTAAAATTTTTTCCTTGTATTATGTTTAAGCGTACGGTATCACTGGTTTTTTTTTTTAAAATTTTTTCTATATGTACTTCTTGGAACATCCATAGNGTTTTTTTTTATTAAAAAAAATTATTTTAAAATTTTTTCCTTGTATTATGTTTAAGCGTACGGTGTCATTGGTTTTTTTTTTTTAAATTTTTTCTATATGTACTTCTTGGAACATCCATAGGTACTTGCTAATTTTTTTGTAAGATGTCACTGATTCATAACCTCAAATTCTTTATTTTTCATATGAATTTTTTGCATTATCTGAAATTTTTGGGGTATAGATTATCATATCATATATTATATCAAACATTGTGTAAAAGCGTTACACAAACAAAATAATGGAATGAATGATGTTAAGGGTAAAATTATATATTTGTTATATAAAATGTGATAAAATAGATGGTTGTTTGTTGGAACCACCGTAGTACTTATTGAATTAACAAATATGGGAGGAGATTGGGATATTTTTTTATTACTAGTACTTATTTTCATGGGTATTAGAAATGTAAAGAATACATTTATCAATTTCATGCATAGTAAGCCTCAAAACAAAACATGCAATTAGAGTAGAATATATAAAATTTAATCTTTAAAAATATAAAGTGATAATTTTAAATTTTTTTAAGGTACAAAGTGTAATTCACGCATTTTTATTCTAATCCCCAGTGCGCTGCAACATATGAAAGGTTCTTAACCCGACCGCGTGCATTAGTTAAATTTATATTTAATCTAGTTAAGGTTAGAAGATTCAAATTTAAAAGGTACGTATTTATATCTCGCTCATTGTTCGACTACTGTAACTCGATGCCTCCCCAACCGGATTTCCAAAATTTTGATGACAATTGTAACTCAAATTCTTGTATGGACATAAGATCCAAGTGATCTCAAATTATAACCCTAATAGAAGTTATAACCGTGATTGTTCCGCTCATTTACAAAATAAGCATAAAAATGAAGTTAAAGATGAATCATTTTACTTTTTGAATGAACCAAAATTGAGCTAAACTTGAGTTACTTGAATCATTTAATCTTCCTCATAAAAGATTGTTGGCCAATAGGGGCATCAAATTGAACTAACAGTTGTTGTATGTTCCTAATTAACACATTTTTTGAAAAGATCTCCACGAGTAATACAACACTAAATAGAAAAAAGTTTATTGAATTCAAGAATAATTTAAAAAAAAATTAATAAAGTGACATGTCCCAAAGCACGAGGGATGTAAAGTAAACAATCCTACCACAAGTGAAAGACATAGAAATGTGTGTATAACACTTTATAGCAATACGACTTGAACCTCCATGCCCTAGAATTTTTCTATAACTTAATTTTTGACGAATGGATAAAGACTACACTCCCCGCCCCCGCTTCGATCCACTGACATCCCTAGATTGAATGTTCTTTTCATACTTATCCATGTCAAAAAAAAAAAAAAACAAGCAAATTTATTGATTTATCTATCAACATTGTGTCAGATGAGGTGTCATAATAATGCAATGAGCCATGCATGAGCTGGATGGTGGCAATGCCTAAGTATAGGTTTTGGCATTTCGGAGAGAGTGGTTGACCTTAAATTTAAACCAAATTCAATATAGGCCTATCTTGTACCCCCAACATGTTGGGCATGAGATGAAGATAGAGTTACTAATTAGCTAGGTTGTTCAGTCTATCATAGAGCCACTATAAGAAAAAAATAGTTTTTGAATCGGCAAAAAGTCGATACAAAACATGTTGAGCATGAGATGAAGATAGAGTTAGTAACTAGCTAAGGTTGTTCAGCCTACTTTAGAGTTACTACAAGAAAAAACAGTTTCTATATCGACGAAAAATTGATGTAAATAGTCTATTTTTCCGACACAAAACATGTTAGGTATGAAATGAAGATAGAGCTAGTAACGAACTAGGTTGTTCAGCCGATTTTAGAGTCACTATAAGAAAAAAAAGTGTTTGCACCAACAAAAAATCGATGTAAATAATCTATTTGTCGACGCAAAACATGTTGGGCATGAGACGAAGATAGGGCTAGTAACTAGCTAGGTAGTTCGGCCTACTTTAGAGTCTTAGATGTTGTAAGTAGTCAATGCTGTTGGTCCAAGTAAGGCCAAAAACTCTTAATTGTCTCCAAGAAAGGCCAGAAAGAGATCTCGTAGGTCAAATGCATATTTGTGTGGTGTCTAAATGAGCTAGTACTTCGTATGCTAGAATATCTATTTAGTTAGTTTTGTTAAGATTTCAATGTAAAAAAAAAAGACCGAGGCCTTCCAACATTCATGACAGATTGTATTCTATGACTGGGCTCTAACCAGCTGATGAAACGCGTATTGTGTTGGGAAAATAGGCTTTCCCACAAGTGTAAATCAATGGAAGCAATATAAATAAAATAACAGAAAATAAATAAGCACACAAGATTTACGTGGTTCCCTCAAATAACTTGAGGTACATCCACGACGACCGGTAGGTCAGTTTCTTCCACTATCACCAAATCAGATTACAAAGTGGCCAAAAGGCATAAGCCTTACAAACACACCAAGGTGTAAATCACAAGAGGAAAATACCTCACAAAATAAGTGAACCAAATCTCCAAGAACAAACCGCAAGAAACCCAAATATCAAGTGAAGAAATGTTACCCACTTGAAGAACAAATTTGCAGATTTTTCTGGCACCAAAAAGGAGAAGAAGAAGGCTGAATTTTTGTTGAACCAAAGACTGCCGAAAATATGTCTTCTTGCCAAACCAACAGAGAAAAGATAAACCAAAGAAAAGGACAAAACTTATAGTCTTTGGTGGCTGCCAAATTCCTTTTTAACTAGAAGACTCCAAACCAAGTCTTGGATAAGAGTCCTACACGGGTAAGCCACCAAAAAATTAGCAAATTGATGAGTCCCACAAAGGAGGGAAACCCAACAATTCTCCCCCTCCCGACTTATGTGGAGGATTCGACCATTCCCGCCAAAAGTCGACACTTCTCATGCTTGTCCTTAGTCAATGCCTTAGTTAACATATCCGAAGTGTTATCATCAGTGTGAATTTTTTCAAGTTGTAACAACTTATCATTCAAGACATCACGAATCCAATGATATCTAACATCAATATGTTTCGATCTCGAATGAAATGAAGAATTCTTGCTCAAGTGGATTGCACTCTGACTATCACAATGAAGGACATACCTTTCTTGTTTCAAACCCAACTCTTGTAAGAATTCCTTCAACCACAATAATTCTTTGCAAGCTTCAGTGATGGCGATGAACTCAGCTTCTGTGGTGGAGAGAGCAACACATTTCTGTAATCTTGATTGCCATGCCACTGCTCCCCCTGCAAAAGTAATCAAATAACCAGAAGTAGATTTTCGACTATCAACATCACCAGCCATATCAGAATCTGTGAACCCATCAAGAATAGGCTCGCCTTTACCAAAACACAAACTCATCTTTGAAGTGCCCTGAAGATACCTCATAATCCATTTCACTGCTGCCCAGTGTTCTTTCCCTGGATTAGACAAAAATCGACTGACAACCCCAACTGCGTGAGCAATATCCGGTCGAGTACAAACCATGGCGTACATCAAAGAACCAACTGCTGAAGCATAGGGAATTTTCTGCATCTCATTTCTCTTTTCATCACTTGTAGGACACTGACTTGAGCTTAGTTTGAAGTGGCCTGCAAGTGGACAATTAACAGGCTTTGCTTTGTCCATATTGAACCTCTCAAGAACCTTTTTAATATAATTCTCTTGAGATAACCAAATCAGCCCATGTGATCTGTCACGAACAATTCTCATCCCAAGAATTTGCTTTGCTGGACCCAAATCCTTCATGGCAAAGGACTTACTCAACTCTGACTTCAACTTGCTAATCTTACTCGTGTCTTGGCCCACAATAAGCATATCATCAACGTAAAGCAAGAGAATAATAAAATTACCATCTTTATATTTCTTCACAAACACACAATGGTCTGAAGTGGTTCTTGAATACCCATTCTCACTCATGAAAGCATCGAATTTTCTGTACCACTGCCTCGGTGCTTGCTTCAATCCATACAAGCTCTTCTTCAATTTGCAAACTAACTGATCATTACCCTTATCTTTGAAGCCCTCAGGTTGCTCCATATAAATTTCCTCTTCTAAGTCACCATGCAAAAATGCGGTCTTCACATCAAGCTGCTCAACTTCTAAATTCATACTCGCAGCTATACCAAGCACAGTTCGAATGGAGGACATCTTCACAACTGGTGAGAAGATCTCATCAAAATCAACTCCCTTTCTCTGATCAAAACCTTTCACGACAAGTCGTGCCTTGAATCTCGGTTGAGAACTGTTCCCATCATTCTTTCGTCTGAAGACCCATTTATTTTTCAAAATTTTCTTCCCTTTAGGCGGCTTCACCAAATCATAGGTGTGATTCTCATGCAAAGACTTCATTTCCTCTTTCATTGCCTTGAACCATTCAGTTTTGTTCTCATGCTTCAAGACTTCTTGATAAGTCCCTGGCTCCCCCTGATCTGATATCATCACATACTCATTTGAAGAATATTTTCTGGATGGCTGTTTTTCTCTAGTAGATCTCCTTAACGGTGTCTGTGGTAGTGGCTCTTGGGGTGGTTGCTCCCCCTCAATCTCTGGCTCAACATCATCTTCTGCTGCATCATCATGAGGTGTTTGCACTTCCTCATCAATATCATGAACAGCAGAGGGATTGAGAGGATCTAAATCAACAAGATCATCAGTACTAGACTCAGCTGACTCAAGCTTGTCGATGTCTTCAATAGTCTGATCTTCCAAGAAAACAACATCTCGGCTTCTGACAACTTTCTTGTCAACTGTATCATACAACCTGTATCCAAATTCTTCATGCCCATAGCCAAGAAATATGCATTGCTTTGCTTTTGGATCAAGCTTGGACCTTTCATCTTTTGGAATATGAACAAAAGCTCTGCAGCCGAATACCCTCAAGTGATCATAGGAGACTTCCTTCCCTGTCCAAACTTTCTCTGGCACATCACCATTCAACGGAACTGAAGGAGACAAATTGATAAGATCAACTGCGGTCCTCATTGCCTCACCCCAAAAGGATCTTGGCAATTTAGAATGTGAGAGCAAACATCTGACTCTCTCAAGAATGGTGCGATTCATTCTCTCTGCAACCCCGTTCTGTTGAGGTGTCTTTTTAACTGTCTTTTCATGCCTGATACCATGATTTGTGCAATACTGATCAAATGGTCCAATATATTCACCACCATTATCCGAGCGAACACATTTCAACTGTCTACCTGTTTCTCTTTCAACCTTGGCCTGAAAAATCTTAAACACATCTAGAACTTGATCTTTAGTTTTCAGTGTATAAGCCCAAACTTTTCTAGAGTGATCATCAATAAAAGTGACAAAGTATAGAGCACCACCAAGTGTCCTAACTTTCAAAGGACCACATACATCAGAATGTACCAAATCTAAAACATGAGATTTTCTAGATGCAATGTTTCTACGGAATGATATTCTGTTTTGTTTACCATGGAAACAATGAACACAAGTTTTCAAAGGCGTACCTTTTATCCCCACTAGAAGCTCTTTCTTGGACAAAACTTGCAATCCTTTTTCACTCATATGTCCAAGCCTTCTATGCCATAAATCAGTGGATGAGTCATTCTCTAAGGTATTCACAACACCCTTGCAGATTTTTGCTTGCATAGTGTAAAGAGAACAAGTCTTCTTTCCTTTTGCTACCACTAGAGAACCTTTGGAGAGCTTCCATTTTCCATTACTGAAATTGTTGATGTAGCCTTCATCATCTAACTTTCCAGCAGAGATTAAATTGAGTCGAATATCTGGTACATGCCTCACATCTCTAAGCAGCAATTTGCATCCAATATTTGTTTCCAAGCAAATGTCACCCATGCCGACAATTTTTGACACATCTTCATTTCCCATACGGACATTCCCAAAATCACCTTGTGAGTAAGAAGTAAAGAAATCAGCCCGCGAAGTAACATGAAATGAAGCTCCAGAATCAATTACCCAATCCGTCTCTTGGCCAATCAAATTAACGCTAGCATCATCACGGATAATCATGAGTTCATCATCGGTAACTACAGCTGTATCAATTTGCTTTTTCTCTGAATTTTTCTCTTTGTTCTGCTCCTTGAACTTGAGTTTTCTACATTCCCGCTTCATGTGCCCTTTCTTGTGACAATAATAGCATTCAACATCCTTTTTTGACATCGAGCTTGAACGACCTCTAGATTTATCACGGTTGTGCGGAACCCTACTCTTACTCCTGCCTCTCCCCCGGTTTTCCATTACAAGTGCCTCGGAGTAAGAAGAACCTGATGATTTTCTTCTTGTTTCTTCATTCAACAAACTGCTGGTAACTTGACTCATTGTTACCACTCCATCAGGTGCGGAGTTACTAACTGTGACCACCAAAGTTTCCCAGCTTTCGGGAAGTGAACTAAGAAGTAACAAAGCTTGCAACTCATCATCAAAAGTAATTTTCATGGCGGCCAACTGATTCACAATGCTCTTAATCTCATTCAAATGCTCTGCAATAGAAGTACCCTCCTTATATTTAGAGTTCACAAGCTTTCGAAATAAAAAGGCTTTATTCACTGCCGTCTTTCTATCATACAAACTCTCCAATTTGGTCCAAAGACCATGTGCAGATTTTTCTGTAGAGACATGATGAAAGACACTATCATCAATCCATTGCCGAATAAAATCGACAGCTTTCCGGTCTAGCTTTTTCCACTCGTCATCTTTCATCCCTTCCGGTTTGCCACTATCACCCTCTATGGGTCCATTCAAATCTTTACAAAATAAAAGATCTTCCATTTTAGTTTTCCAAGTCACCCAATTTGTGCCATTGAAACTAACCATACGTCCAACGTTGCCGTCCATAATTCACACACAGAAATATAACGAATCGGAACCGAATTAACCAATTGCTCTGATACCAGATGTTGGGAAAATAGGCTTTCCCACAAGTGTAAATCAATGGAAGCAATATAAATAAAATAACAGAAAATAAATAAGCACACAAGATTTACGTGGTTCCCTCAAATAACTTGAGGTACATCCACGACGACCGGTAGGTCAGTTTCTTCCACTATCACCAAATCAGATTACAAAGTGGCCAAAAGGCATAAGCCTTACAAACACACCAAGGTGTAAATCACAAGAGGAAAATACCTCACAAAATAAGTGAACCAAATCTCCAAGAACAAATCGCAAGAAACCCAAATATCAAGTGAAGAAATGTTACCCACTTGAAGAACAAATTTGCAGATTTTTCTGGCACCAAAAAGGAGAAGAAGAAGACTGAATTTTTGTTGAACCAAAGACTGCCGAAAATATGTCTTCTTGCCAAAACCAACAGAGAAAAGATGAACCAAAGAAAATGACAAAACTTATAGTCTTTGGTGGCTGCCAAATTCCTTTTAACTTGAAGACTCCAAACCAAGTCTTGGATAAGAGTCATACACGGGTAAGCCACCAAAAAATTAGCAAATTGATGAGTCCCACAAAGGAGGGAAACCCAACATATTGTACAGCAAATTAACTAGATAAAGACTACAAAAAAGAGATTGAAGGAGGTGTTAATTACATTGACACCCCCGTACAAAAAAGAGATTGGAATTTTTGGGCATGGAAAAGAGTAGTCCTTTGGTTCTATTTTCAAATGCCTACCATATAACTCAGTGGGAAGGACAAATTAATGCAAATTGATAAATTCTTTTTTTTTTTTTTGTTTTAACGGTTAGGGAATCCGAATTAGTTTACGCGCACCTCTATTAATTTCCTTCTCGATCTGATCAAATGTAAACCATTCACGTCAGGATTAGAGAATTCATGAGTGATAAATTCGGCCACAAGGATTTGTCAAGATTCGAACTTATGATGCCTGTGTTTACAACTCGTCTCTATTACTTTTTGAACTACCATTTAACGTTCAAATTGATAAATTCTGGCAATTAAGCCCAATTTGACATGGGAAATAAGCTTCACCCTCTATCATCTCTTACCCTACAACCCGTATCAAACATGGGATACTTACAAAAGATATACTAAGGCAACAAACTACCTTCTCTCTCTCTCTCTCTCTCTTCCTGATGAATTTTCAACGCTTCACCATTGAGCAAATTTGTCGTAATTGCCTTTCTTCAGTCTTCTATTGGTTTGATAATTACCTATACAGTTGATTTTGTATGCCACTTCTATATTAATATACTATGAGACTCATGTAATACATAGTACTTAGACCTCTTTTTTTTTTTCCACCTCACCTTGGCATCCCCGCCAGTCGCCACAATCACCGCGTCCAACTCCCATGTCACATGTATCCAATATTAAGTGCAATGCGGGAAGANCAGACCAAGAGGTTAGACAAGCAGCGAAAAGAAGTTAGGAAAGACACACAGAACCCAGGTTAGAGCTAGAGCTTCCCCCCAGGCACGCCAACAACGAAAGTGATAAGGAAACAGCTGGATGATAACAGAAATCTGTTAAGTGGCAAAGAGCCATATTCAAGGTATAAAATTCTTAACCAGTCAAGATCCTCTACTAAGATTAAGAAGAGTTCCTTAGATAAAAAGGATTTCGGTGCAGATCTCATAGAACTAGGAACAGCCCTATAAATATTATGTAACTCTCCCAAAGCAGAAGGAGAACCCGAGTGACACATATTCTATCATGTAAACCTTCTGAATAGGGAGAAAAGAGAAAAGGAGCAAGAATCTCCATTGAGGAATGGACTAGCCAAGCTTCTGAGCTGGTGAACCACTATACTTTTATTGTGCAAGTCTCCCCCCAATCTCCCAGTAATCACAAATACGTACTACACGAGCCCCGCAGCTCAGATCCCAGTTGCCAAGTGTAATCCATTCCCTCTGCTCATCCACACAAATTTACACTATTAGTTTGGCGTCGTCTATGGGAACGATTGTTCCTGTTACAAATACTCTGATCTTTCAGTGACTGATGGTTTCAACCCGTAACATGAGCACAAGCCAGACCAATATACCACGAATGCAAGAACAACAGGAAGTCACCAACGATAAACAGCCTGACAACGTCCCAAGGGCAAATCCCCCTATGGGGAATCCCCACACAAATAATGAGTTGGAGGCTTTTCGTCTAGTTAATCAACACCTGATACAGCAGAATAAAGAGCTCTTGAAGCTCTTGCAACGCCCCGAGGAGGCACGACCAGCCCAGGAAGGCTAGAATAACCCCCTTCACAGAGAGCAACAACATCTCGACCCCCTCAGAGAAGTTGGTGAAGGAGGGGAAAACAGCAAGACCTGGGGACAAGATCCTCATCCACTCCCAAGGAATGGATGCAATGAAGAGGTGCAAAGTCAAAACATTGGGGAAGAAATGAATGATTTTCTCCCCTATCAATAGGAGAGGAGAAAGCAGTACTGGGAGCAACGCTTTAATGGCATTCGACAAGAGCTCAGCCATATGAAGGAAGCTGTGAAGAAAAAGGTTCCAGTTACAATTGATGCCCTGGTGCAACAAATTGAGTCACCATTCACCGTAGGCGTGCTGCATTTTTCCCTCCCCCAAAATTCAAAATGCCGCAAATAGAGGCTTTTGATGGGACAAAGGACCCTGTGGACCACCTAAATACTTATAAAAACCAGATGGAGCTCCACGGATACCAAGACCCAGTGCACTGTAGAGCCTTCGCCATCAAGCTAAAAGGGTCAGCCCTAGTATGGTTCAATATGCTCCCCCCGACCTCAATATCTTCCTTTAAAGAGTTTTCTATATCCTTCGTATCTCACTTCATAGGAACTCGGATATACAAGAAGTCGAGCTACCACTTATTGAACGTGAAGTAAGGACCCCAAGAGAACCTCAAGTCTTATGTCCAGCAGTTCAACTCGGAGTCCCTAAAAATAGATGTCCCAGATGAGAAATTTGCCATTACAGTGTTTATAGCTGGTCTAGGCGTACAATCCAAAGATATGATGTTCTCTATTTCAAAGAACCCTCAGGAAAGCATGACTGAGGTATTGGCTAAGGTAGAAATATACATAAACGATGAAGAAGCCCTCCTCTCAAAGGTGGGAAGTTCATCTACGCAAAAAGACAAATGGAAAGAGGAAAAAAAAAAGGGACCGAAGTCCTAGAAGAGAAAGAGGGCGTGATAGGTCTCCAAGAAGGGACAGAAATAGCTCCCCCAAAAGGAGGGGAGATGTCAGAGATCGCTTAGGTCCGCCACGGCTAGAGCTACAACCAAGGTACGCACCTTGGCAACTCCCCCCATTCACCACAATGATATCTCAAATCTTATATGAGGTGCAGAACGAGAAGTTTCTAAGGTGGCCACCACAGATGAAAGCAGACCCAAGAAAGAGAGATCCCACAAAGTATTGCGAATACCATAGAGATCATGACCACCACACTAATGATTGTATCCAATTGAAGAAAGAGATTGAGTTTCTAATCCAGCAAGGTCAGTTGCGCTGTTATGTAGCTTGGGATAATCAGGATCGAGCCCCTCCACCTCCACCACCTCAGCAACAGGATCTTGTGTTGCATCAACAACCCCTGGGCGAAATTAGAGTAATTTCTAGAGAGTTCGCAAGGAGTAGGGAGTCCAGTTCTGCCCGGAAGGCTCACATGCGCAGAATCAAAGCAAGCGAAGCACTGGAAATATACACTGTGTCCAAGGCACCTTGGCTGAACACGGCCATCACCTTTTCAGACTCAGATTTGGAAGGCTACCAACACCCCCATGATGACCTACTGGTGGTAAGAACTGTTGTGGCTAATAGAACTATTTACTGAGTTTTGATTGACAACGGGAGCTCGGCAGATATTATATTCGCTTCTGCGTTTGACAAAATGGGCATCGGTAGAGAAAAGTCAGAGTTGGTCAGTGCTCACCTCTTGGGATTCGCAGTAGAAAGGGTATTGCCCTTGAGTTCAATTCAACTCGTCCTTACTATGGGAGACTCTCGTCGCCAGGCCACCACCACGGTAAGATTCCTAGTGGTGGATGCCCCTTCTACATATAATATATTTCTCGGGAGGCCCTCCCTCAACGCAATGAAGGCAATCCCCTTTGCCTATCACTTAGTTATGAAATTTTTTACAAAAAATAGAGTTGGAGTGGTTTGAGGAGACCAGCGAGTAGCAATGGAGTGCTACATGACCTCGATGAAACAGAGAGAAGTTGAGAATGTCCAGCTAGATGAGCTAGATATGAGGGATGAACTGGATACTAGGCCAACACCATCAGAAGAGCAAGAGTATGTTCAGCTTGATGAGGAGCCAGAACATCTTGTTTACGTCGAGTTTAAGCTAAGCAAGGAAATAAAAGATCTCCTCATCTAATTCCTAAAGGAGAATAGGGGAGTANTAGAACATCTTGTTTACGTCGGGTTTAAGCTAAGCAAGGAAATAAAAGACCTCCTCATCCAATTCCTAAAGGAGAATATGGGAGTATTCGCCTGGAAGCAAGAAGACATGGAAGGAATTGATCCCTCAATTATCACATACAAGCTCAGTGTGAATCCCACCTGTAGAACGATCAAGCAAAAACGAAGGAGTTTTGCCCCAGAACGCCAGAAGGTAATCAATCAAGAGGTCAGCAAACTTCTCCACGCTAGAGCCATTAGGGAAGTTGACTACCCTACCTGGCTAGCCAATGTGGTTCTTGTCAAGAAAACCAACGGCAAGTGGTGACTGTGCATTGACTTCATTGATCTCAACCGAGCAGGCCCCAAGGACAGCTTTCCTTTACCTCGAATAGACTTGATAATAGATGCCACAGTTGGACATGAACTCCTCAGTTTCNCTGTGCATTGACTTCATTGATCTCAACCGAGCAGGCCCCAAGGACAGCTTTCCTTTACCTCGAATAGACTTGATAATAGATGCCACAGTTGGACATGAACTCCTCAGTTTCATGGACGTTTTTTCAGGATATAATCAGATCAGAATGGATCCAATCGACCAAGAAAAAACTTCCTTTATAACTGAGCAAGAGACGTACTGTTACCAGGTCATGCATTTTGGACTAAAAAACGCAGGAGCCACCTACCAGCGTCTAGTGAATCGGATGTTCCAAGGCCAAATTGGAATAACCATGGAGGTCTACATCGACTATATGCTGGTGAAATCACTGAAGGCAGAGCTTCACATTGCACATTTAGCAGAATCGTTCTAGGTCATTAAGCAATACAAGATGAAACTCAATCCTGCAAAGTGTGCCTTTGGAGTATCTATAGGGAAATTTTTGGGTTTCATAGTCAACAGTAGAGGAATCGAGGCTAACCCAGAAAAGGTAAAGGCAATCCTGGATATGCAACCACCTTCTAATGTAAAGGAGATCCAGCGCTTGACAAGAAGAGTAGCTGCCTTGAGTCGTTTTGTTTTCTAGGTTAAGTGATAAATGTTAGCCCTTCTTTCAGATCTTAAAAAAGACATTCCAATGGGATGCCGGATGTGAAGAGGCATTCAAAACCTTGAAAGCTTACCTGAGCTCCCCTCCTGTCCTGGTAAGTCCCTTGCAGAGGGAGATACTAACCCTCTATCTAGTTGTTTCAGATTTATCAACTAGTGCAGCTCTGGGGAGGGAGTGAGACAGGTCCCAACAACCAGTCTACTACTACAGTAGAGCCCTGAGGGGGGCGAAAGAGAGGTATCCGAAAATGGAAAAGCTTGTTTTAGCATTGGTAACTACGGCTAGGAGACTCGGACCCTATTTCTANGGAAAAGCTTGTTTTAGCATTGGTAACTACGGCTAGGAGACTCGGACCCTATTTCTAGGCTCATACCATCGAGGTTCCAATAGAACAGCCAATGAAACAAGTGTTGCATAAGCCAGAGTCCTCGGGGAGGCTGATAAAGTGGGCCATAAAGCTTAGTGAGTTCAACATTAGATTTAAACCTAGAACTACGATCAAAGGTCAAGTTTTAGCAGATTTCATTGCGAAATTTACAACACCAGCACCTATGGAAGCAACGCAGCTAGTACCTGACCTTCCTACATGGAAGCTCTCCGTGGATGGAGCTGCCAATGTTCAAGGAAGTGGCACAGGCTTGATACTAACCTCTCCAAATGGGATAGACGTCGAGTACGCCCTCAGATTTGGGTTTAAAGCTTCAAACAATGAGGCAGAGTATGAAGCCGTCATTGCCTGACTTAATCTTGCACACTCAATGGAAGCTGAGTAGTTGGAGATCTGCAGTGATTCCCAACTGGTGGTAAAACAGATAGAGGAGGCTTATGAAGCTAAAGGCGAGAAGATGGTCCTTTATCTCAGAAAGGTACAAGAGTTGATCAAGAAGTTCATGCAAGTTAAGATTAGACATGTTTCGAGAACTGAGAACTCGCGAGTAGATGCATTGGCAAGATTAGCAACAGCCTCGCAGGAGAGCTTGGACAGGCTAATTCCAGTAGAGCACCTAGCAGAACCGTCTGTGTGTATTGAGGATGAAGAAGCACTACCTGTGCAAGCCCCACCAAGCTAGACGGACCCCATCCTAGGGTACCTTCAGCATGGAATTTTGCCAGAAGATCCCAAAGAAGCTGCCAAGCTAAGAACCAGGTCAACTAGATTTTCTATTTTGCAGGGAAACTTATACAAGCGAGGCTTTTTAACACCTCTTCTTAAGTGCGTGGGGGATGAAGACGCCAATTACATACACAGATAGATCCACGAGGGAGTTTGCGGAAACCACATCGAAGCCCGGGCTTTGGCAGGGAAGACGTTAAGGCAGGGGTACTACTGTCCCACAATGCTCAAGGATGCTTCAGATCTAGTCAAAAGGTGCAAGATCTACCAAATACACACCAACATCTCCCATTGTCCACCAGAGCTCCTAACCTCAGTAATTAGCCCATAGTCCTTCCAGCAATGGGGTCTGGACATCCTGGGACCCCTTCCTACTAGTGTAGGACAGTGCAAGTTCGCCATCATTGAGGTAGATTACTTCACCAAATGGGCAAAAGTGGAACCTTTGACAACAATTACTGAACAGAAAGTCCAGGGCTTTACCTTGAAATCCATAATCTGTAGGTTTGGTATTCCCAGGGCAATCGTCTCTGACAACGGGAAGCAATTTGACAATCCAAAGTTCAAAAACTTATGTGCTGAGCTCGGAATTAAGAATTATTTCTTAGCTCCAGCTTATCCACAGTCTAACGGGCAAGCGGAGGTCACCATCAGAACCATAAAAGCGGCTCTAAAGACCAAGCTTGAAGATTTGAAAGGTAAATGGGTGGAACACCTCCCAAAAGTGTTATGGGCCTACAGGGCAACCGCCAAGTCAGAAACTTAAGAAACATCGTTTGCCTTGTCTTTCAGAACTGAAGCAGTTGCGCCTGTCAAAATTGGGCTTCCATCCCCCAGGACTGAATTCACAAATGATAGGCTCAATGATGAGTCACTTCTATTGAGCTTGGATCTCTTAGAAGAGAAAAGAGAGACAGCTCTGCATCGTGTCAGGAGTTACCAGAGGAAGACGACCAAGTACTATGATAGAAAGGTCAGACATAGGAGCTTCAAGGTGGGTGACCTGGTACTTAGAAAATTATTGCTAGTAAGAAATGATCCCACTCATGGGAAGTTGGAGCCTAATTGGGAAGGTCCCTATATAATCTCACGGGTGATCAGACCGGGGAACTATGAGTTAGAAATGGAGGAAGAGAAAGTCCTCCCTCACTCCTCGAATGCAGAAACACCTCAAGAAATTTTTTCAATGAGTCAATTTTGTAATTTGATCATTCTCAATAAAACCGCAAGTCTTAGATTCATACCTGGGAGATTTCATAAAAAGAGCTCTATAGCTCGCGATAAACTCTTCAGTTCATAAAAAGAGCTCTACAGCTCGCGATGAACTCTTCAGTTCAAAAAAAGAGCTCTACAGCTCGCAATGAACTCTTCAGTTCATAAAAAGAGCTCTACAGCTCGCGATGAACTCTTCAGTACGTAAAAAGAACTCAATAGCTTGCGATGAATTCTTCAGTTCATAGAGAGAACTTCCCAGTTCACTAAAACAAGCCAAGTAGCTCGAGAATAGAAGTATGTGACAAAATTCAAAGCAAAATCACGAGCCTAGGAATCGACAAAAGATTCAGTAACCGCCAAATAAGAACAAAGACTCACATATCCAGTAGCAATACAATAAAGGAAGCAAAAAGATTACAAAAGACATTCTTAGTTCTTAATCGCCCTTGAGGCGTCTCTGGAGCTCAGCAACTTCCTCCTTCAGGCGGGTGTTTTCTTCTTTTAGCTCATCCCTCTTCTTTTGGGCCTCTGTCAGAAGGTTTATAAGTTTCTGCCTAGATGAGGAGAACAGAATTGTGGCCAGTGAAGATCCAGATGAAGACGAAGAGTCACTGGCAGCGCCACTCCTCTTGCTTTTCCTTGGAGGATGTACCAACATCCTTGTCCTCATCGAATTCAGAAGAACACGAATCAGCAGAATCTAGGGAAAAAATAAAGTCCACAGCAGCACCTGCAGCGCTAAACAGAAACAGGTTGTCCGGTGTCATCAGCTTAGAGTAAGGCACAGGCTCAACTTCGATCATCTGACTGATTTGTATTTCCTCTAATAAATTCAACTCAGGAGGACCTACCAACCAAATCAAACCCTACGATTAGGAAAACAACATCAGGAGACCTGAACAAGTACGGGCTACCAAGATACTTACCCGGATAAGAGTAGCTCCTCCAAGATGTAGGAACTCTGCACTCTCTGTAATGCAGCTTTATGGACCTCCAAGAGTCCTCAGAAACAAAAAAGAAGCGATGAGCCCATCCCTCAGGAGAAAAAAGNGCGATGAGCCCATCCCTCAGGAGAAGAAGGAAGGTCAAACACCAGACGTCGTAGCTTGAAGTGCCTCCATCGAAAACAGACAAAGCATGGGACCTCATCCTCTTCAAGGTCGAAAAAGTAAAAAAATTCTCCTACAGTGGGAAACTTGCTATCACCCTGTAAACGCCAAAACAGAAAGAAACTGATCATGGTAGCCCACCCTTTGGGAGAGAGATGAGAAGGGCACAAACTGCAGTGAGCTAAGATATAACTAACGGCGGGGTGAATGGGTAGACATAGCCCCATGTCCAAAGCCCCCTCAAAGAAACAAGTCTCCCATTGAGGAAGATAATTGGAGGGCTCATCAAAAGAGGGGGCTCTAAGAGTCAGTTCCACGTCAAGGAAGAATTTCTTCTTTATCCCATCTAAATCTGAGAGTGATATTGAAGAAGGAACTAAGTAGCGGGCCTGCCAATTCCACTCAATTCCAAAGGATCTCCGTTCATTGAACAGGGGCGAGATGGGGGTAGCCATCGACAAATTCAGAGAAGGTAAAGAAAAAACAGAAGTAGAAGAATGACAAAACTTCGAGAATAAAAAAGAGGCTTCGAAAATAGGAAGACACCAAGAAGATATAGCATAACCATAGGAACACCAAGCTTTAATGCAACCAAAAACATACACAAGAACCAAGGCCGGCGAACCTTTGGGTTTTTCAATTAAAGAAGGTGGTTACATTTTTGAAATACAGTTGGGGAAGCGCGTAAAAAAAAAAGGGGGAAAGAGTCTCGATCGGATGTTCGCAAAAGATCAACATACATACGAGCTCAGACCCAGTAGTCTCAATATTTCCTTGATACTCCTCATCCATCTTAAGCATTAACAACCCTTAACTGTCCAACAAAAGTCTAGTACAATAAACTGCAGTATAACTTGGGAGATTAACTTTGAGCTCGTAATAGAACTTGGCAGTCCTGGAAGATCTTCCAAGAAAGCTCACTACCATTAGATATTTATGAGCTAAGTCTAGCCCATATGGCTACATGGACCTTCCAAGGCAGCTCACTACTTTCAGATATTTAAGAGCTAAGCTCAGCTTGTATGACTGCATGAACCTTTCAAGGTCATTCCCTACTTCTCAAATACCTATAGACCTCCGCATCAAGTTACAAACTCTCTTCGCCAAATCCATCAAACACAAGTATAACAATCTCCTAAGGTTAGACCTCAGTTT
>CAUOFW020001247.1:451682-631682 GCA_963454935.2 Ilex paraguariensis
GTATGAGAAGGGATTAAATTTGAAACATGTTTAAATGTGTTCATGTCATTCTGTGTTTAAATGTGTTCATGTCACTCTTTACCAAGAACATTGATGTATTCGGAGTAGCTTTCAGCCTTTGTGGCTTTGGATGGAGGCATTATTTTTGTGGAGTTTTGGATTGGTCTTTTTTTTTTTTCTTTCTGAAGGACTTCTTATTTTTCCCCAAAGAAAAAAGACATCATCCATTTTCAAGCCAAAGATAGACATAACCCTCCACAAAAATCAGCAAATTAGACAACTTCCTAGAAGACAATCAACTTCCTCTGTTCATTTTTTGGGGAAGTGACTGTGTTCCTACAAGACAATCAACAAATTTGTTTTATGATCTGTCAATCGATCCATGTTTTATTATCTATGAATCGATTATATGTTTTGAGCTTATGTTTTGTGCTTCGGTAAAGAGTTCAAGTAGTTTACTCCTTATTGATTTTGTTCACTAAGCCAAAAAGTTTCATTAATTGTATTTCGATGGAGTATTGATAAAAATATTAGGGTAAATATCATAATTCGTCCCTAAATTTTGTCACAGGTTTCAATTTGGTCCTTGAACTTTCAAATCTCTCAATTTAGTTCTTCAATTATCAATTTTGTCTCAATTAAGTTATTTCATCTAATTTCATCATTAGATAAAAAAAACATACAATTTAACTCTTGTTTGATTATTTTGTGTTCAATTTTTTTTAGTTGCCCTGTACCTTCCTGCACAGGTTATCCTTGGTGAATTTATAACATTGATAGATTTTGCAGTTGATATCCTTTTCTTGAATATACAGAATAGGGCTTTGATCAGCCCTACATGTCAAGGGATTCTTGAACCCATTTAAGCAATTAAGGGAGGATGGAATTTGACCTCCCTCAACTAGATGAATCTGTGATTGATCGTGTAACCGAGCAGAGTGCCAGCTTTGCTTTTCTTGTCGCTCTAGTACACACATGTGCAAAGGTAAATGCAAGATTGGGTCTCTTTTTGGGCCTAAACTCAAGCCCACTTGATCTTTCTCACCCAAGTAGAGATCACATCTTCCATTACAACCAAGAGTTAAAATTTCATATCCCTCCAATGAACTTGGGCTTTTGTTGCTGAATTTTACACCCACATTTATTTCCTATTATACATGAAATAGCCCTTTGATGATGGCGTTGCCTATCTTGGAGTCGAAAATCCCTCCCTATCACCCCGCCAACGGCCTAAAATCAAAGGCACAAGTTGATCTCTCTAGTTGAGGTTGTGTTCATTTATTCAGTTTGACACGTGGAGAGATATCTAAATCTATTCTAACATCTGTAAATAGTAAATAATACACATATAATTGTGTCTTTCGATCCAATTTTAGCTTTGATGAGTTTGGATCATCTAGCAATGTAAGCACCAAATGTCATTGACTAATCTAATTTTGTGTATTAGAGAGTATAGATAGTATTAGGGATGCATGTAAATTAATTCTTCTTCACCACATTCTCTAATGCCAACTTCCATCACTTCTGCAGTTGATGAAGGCAGTACATCGCAACAATGCCGTCTTGGGGCTTGCAACTGTCAGCAAGAAAAAAAATGGCATGAGATTGTTCTTTGCAAATATGCATGACAAGAAATTTAGTCCTCGTTAAATTCTCCAAATTTTTAGAAATAACATAAGTAGTAGTTGGACCAGCATAATGAAAAAGTACTACCGTACTGAAATATTCTTTTCCAGTTCCATTTCGGAAGTTACTACATTACTATAAAACAAGGTTGCTACTCAATCAAGAGAAACGATGACAAAATAGAGTCAGTTTAAATATATCCTAAAAGGTTAATTGTAATGGAGGTTCGTTCGCAAAGTATGTAGTTTGTTTTATTTTAGTTTTTAATATTTTAATTGCATCATTTTAGTCCCGAAAATATTTGAATATATTTTTATGTGGATTCTCAAGTAGAAAACATTCAGATTGCTAATATTTTTTTATTATAAACTTGTTACATAATACTTAAATATGAGCAAAAAAGATAAATTTGATGACTCTTGACTAAATTTCTATCTAAATTTTGGTCAAAAAGATATCCAAATTACATAGTTTTTATCGTGAGCTAGTCACATTTTGGTTAAAAACTATTCATATTACATATTTTTTGTCCAGAATTATCCAAATTATTTTTTATCCATATTTAAGTATCACGTGACAAGTTTATGATCAAAAATTGTTAATAATTTGGATGTTGTTTACTTAAAAAATCACAAAGAAACATATTTAATATATCAGAGACTTATGCAATTAAAATATTATGAACCAAAATAAGACAAATTCTAAATTTTGAGGATTTCCGGTACGATTAACTCTATCTTAAAATAAAGAATTATACAACATTTCCTGTCGATCCCAAACTTTTAGGCTCAAACACAACTTTTTTAGCATGATCTTAGTCTCTTGGTGTCGTAATTTGATGAAGATTGAGTAATAACTTCACCAGATTAAGTCGTAATCTCATTAGTAAGAAGCGTATTAATTCACATAAATCATATAGTTTCTTTCAAGAGTTCACAAAATCAATACCTGTTTCGTGTCAAGGTTCAATTGCTGCGAGAAAACTCTGATCTCCTCGACTCTCCTCGGTGAAACCATGGCCAAGGTGCAATTTTCCGGGATCATTCTCTTGTAAACACTCTTAATCCCATCTATACCAGATGACACCTTATCAAGGAAGAACACGGCTGGCCTCCGGCACGGGTCGGGGTGTTGCCTCCTTGTGTTCAAATTCAACAATGTGTCAATAGCATTCCCCTTCTTCCATGGCCGGAAAGTTTCCTCGGCCCGAACTGCCTCCGGCAAGAACACATTGTGTTCAAACACTTGAACGGCATACCCCCATGACACAGAAATTGTCCAAGAGAACCATCGGTCATAACAAACTGTTTGTTGTAAGATCCTATGGGGGTCAAATTTTGAAGCTTCAACCAAATGTTCTAAGGCCTTGATTGTAGTCATGTTGGGGAAGATTGGATCTGTTACATCCAGGTGGTGGAGAGATACCAATGGTGTAAGTGGGTGTGCGATCAAGAGTCCGAACATGTTGCCCCGAATATCCATCTGATTGGAGTTTAGGTGGCCAACAAAGAACAAAACATATGAGCAAAACTGCTAAGACTTTGGTGTTTGATTGAAATAGTTAAGGGAAGGAGGTGGGGAACCGAATCTGTGTTGTATTGTGTTTCGGCCCTGCGGTGACTATCCCTCTGGATTTGTGTTGGTTGCTAATTAACCATATCTGATTTATTTATTAATTATTTTGTATTCAAGTTGACAATTTCGGATTGTTATCAAGAACTAATCAATCTTATCATACTAATTTTGTGTTGGGCTCATAAAGTATTAAAAAGTCGTGCTGAAAATTATCAAACCGATACCTGATGGAAACCGGGCTCTCGGGTCAGAGAGACACCAAGCTCTGACAAACAAGAAGAAATTCTGCTATCGCTCCCATAGAGATGTGGATATCGTTCAAGACATGAATCAAACACCTTCGCCAAAACTTTTGCCAGAGGATAACTTATAGCAAAACCAGNGTATTGGATTTTTGTATAGAAAGTTCCATTCACATGTTTTGATGAGCTTTTTTCGGTGGCCTCTCTTTCTTTTTATAGCGTAACCTTAAGTGATCTGTCTTTTCTTTTGATTTCAGCTGAGTTTCACTATTAAGTGATTGCATGCTCTATTGGTGACTTCTCAAAGAAATTTTGGTTGTGTCAATTGCTTATTGATAATTGTGGCATTGTTTCTTATTGAAAGAAACATCCCATGGCAGTGAGCCTACAAGCTGTTTGATCAAATGCTCCTGACATACATTCTCGCAAGCTGTTCGATCAAACATCCTTTGCATCCAATTCATTGTTGGTTATGAATTAACAGTCGGTTTCAAATACTAATGAATTAGTTCTGTCGGTTTCAAATATTAATGCCAGAATGATGACAGGGGATTATGTAACTTGCATTATTGTTAGTTTGGGTGCTTTCTTTATTAAAGGCATCTAAAATGGATCATGTTTATTATCAGCTTGAAATCTCTATTACCCAAATGATGCTGCTAAGCTGAATTGAATTTATGGTGGACTTTCTTGAATTTAATTAGCGCTACCCAAATCTCTATTACCGAAAGGATGACGTAGTAAACATAGGAGACCATTTAGGAAACTACAAAAACTAACCAGCTGAGAATAAGAATGACTAGGCTTCTGACTGTTAGAGTACTTAACCTGCGTCAATTTTTTTTTTATTTCATGTTGTTTTGAATGTATTTCATCTTGATTGTTGCTTGGGTGTTGTAAAGATTTCTGATTTGGGTTTAGCTAACTTTATTTTGGCTTTCTCTTTCTTTTGGTGTTGCAATTGTTTTGGTGTGAGAATTCATATTGGTCTAAATTAGAATTGTTAATTCGATTTTGTATAATACTGTAATTTGATCACACATAGTAATGTAGGTTGATTAGTTAACTTAATGTTTGATTTGGATTGCATAAAAAGGGTTGCAGTTGTTCAGAGAAGCGTACAACTTATGTTGGACCTAGGCTTATTGTTCAATTAGCTTTGAGAGGGTATGAGAAGGGATTAAATTTGAAACATGTTTAAATGTGTTCATGTCATTCTGTGTTTAAATGTGTTCATGTCACTCTTTACCAAGAACATTGATGTATTCGGAGTAGCTTTCAGCCTTTGTGGCTTTGGATGGAGGCATTATTTTTGTGGAGTTTTGGATTGGTCTTTTTTTTTTTTCTTTCTGAAGGACTTCTTATTTTTCCCCAAAGAAAAAAGACATCATCCATTTTCAAGCCAAAGATAGACATAACCCTCCACAAAAATCAGCAAATTAGACAACTTCCTAGAAGACAATCAACTTCCTGTGTTCACTTTTTGGGGAAGTGACTGTGTTCCTACAAGACAATCAACAAATTTGTTTTATGATCTGTCAATCGATCCATGTTTTATTATCTATGAATCGATTATATGTTTTGAGCTTATGTTTTGTGCTTCGGTAAAGAGTTCAAGTAGTTTACTCCTTATTGATTTTGTTCACTAAGCCAAAAAGTTTCATTAATTGTATTTCGATGGAGTATTGATAAAAATATTAGGGTAAATATCATAATTCGTCCCTAAATTTTGTCACAGGTTTCAATTTGGTCCTTGAACTTTCAAATCTCTCAATTTAGTTCTTCAATTATCAATTTTGTCTCAATTAAGTTATTTCATCTAATTTCATCATTAGATAAAAAAAACATACAATTTAACTCTTGTTTGATTATTTTGTGTTCAATTTTTTTTAGTTGCCCTGTACCTTCCTGCACAGGTTATCCTTGGTGAATTTATAACATTGATAGATTTTGCAGTCGATATCCTTTTCTTGAATATACAGAATAGGGCTTTGATCAGCCCTACATGTCAAGGGATTCTTGAACCCATTTAAGCAATTAAGGGAGGATGGAATTTGACCTCCCTCAACTAGATGAATCTGTGATTGATCGTGTAACCGAGCAGAGTGCCAGCTTTGCTTTTCTTGTCGCTCTAGTACACACATGTGCAAAGGTAAATGCAAGATTGGGTCTCTTTTTGGGCCTAAACTCAAGCCCACTTGATCTTTCTCACCCAAGTAGAGATCACATCTTCCATTACAACCAAGAGTTAAAATTTCATATCCCTCCAATGAACTTGGGCTTTTGTTGCTGAATTTTACACCCACATTTATTTCCTATTATACATGAAATAGCCCTTTGATGATGGCGTTGCCTATCTTGGAGTCGAAAATCCCTCCCTATCACCCCGCCAACGGCCTAAAATCAAAGGCACAAGTTGATCTCTCTAGTTGAGGTTGTGTTCATTTATTCAGTTTGACACGTGGAGAGATATCTAAATCTATTCTAACATCTGTAAATAGTAAATAATACACATATAATTGTGTCTTTCGATCCAATTTTAGCTTTGATGAGTTTGGATCATCTAGCAATGTAAGCACCAAATGTCATTGACTAATCTAATTTTGTGTGTTAGAGAGTATAGATAGTATTAGGGATGCATGTAAATTAATTCTTCTTCACCACATTCTCTAATGCCAACTTCCATCACTTCTGCAGTTGATGAAGGCAGTACATCGCAACAATGCCGTCTTGGGGCTTGCAACTGTCAGCAAGAAAAAAAATGGCATGAGATTGTTCTTTGCAAATATGCATGACAAGAAATTTAGTCCTCGTTAAATTCTCCAAATTTTTAGAAATAACATAAGTAGTAGTTGGACCAGCATAATGAAAAAGTACTACCGTACTGAAATATTCTTTTCCAGTTCCATTTCGGAAGTTACTACATTACTATAAAACAAGGTTGCTACTCAATCAAGAGAAACGATGACAAAATAGAGTCAGTTTAAATATATCCTAAAAGGTTAATTGTAATGGAGGTTCGTTCGCAAAGTATGTAGTTTGTTTTATTTTAGTTTTTAATATTTTAATTGCATCATTTTAGTCCCGAAAATATTTGAATATATTTTTATGTGGATTCTCAAGTAGAAAACATTCAGATTGCTAATATTTTTTTATTATAAACTTGTTACATAATACTTAAATATGAGCAAAAAAGATAAATTTGATGACTCTTGACTAAATTTCTATCTAAATTTTGGTCAAAAAGATATCCAAATTACATAGTTTTTATCGTGAGCTAGTCACATTTTGGTTAAAAACTATTCATATTACATATTTTTTGTCCAGAATTATCCAAATTATTTTTTATCCATATTTAAGTATCACGTGACAAGTTTATGATCAAAAATTGTTAATAATTTGGATGTTGTTTACTTAAAAAATCACATAGAAACATATTTAATATATCAGAGATTTATGCAATTAAAATATTATGGACCAAAATGAGACAAATTCTAAATTTTAAGGACTTCCGGTACAATTAACTCTATCTTAAAATAAAGAATACATTACAACATTTCCTGTCGATCCCAAACTTTTAGGCTCAAACACAACTTTTTTAGCATGATCTTAGTCTCTTGGTGTCGTAATTTGATGAAGACTGAGTAATAACTTCACCAGATTAAGTCGTAATCTCATTAGTAAGAAGCGTATTAATTCACATAAATCATATAGTTTCTTTCAAGAGTTCACAAAATCAATACCTGTTTCGTGTCAAGGTTCAATTGCTGCGAGAAAACTCTGATCTCCTCGACTCTCCTCGGTGAAACCATGGCCAAGGTGCAATTTTCCGGGATCATTCTCTTGTAAACACTCTTAATCCCATCTATACCAGATGACACCTTATCAAGGAAGAACACGGCTGGCCTCCGGCACGGGTCGGGGTGTTGCCTCCTTGTGTTCAAATTCAACAATGTGTCAATAGCATTCCCCTTCTTCCATGGCCGGAAAGTTTCCTCGGCCCGAACTGCCTCCGGCAAGAACACATTGTGTTCAAACACTTGAACGGCATACCCCCATGACACAGAAATTGTCCAAGAGAACCATCGGTCATAACAAACTGTTTGTTGTAAGATCCTATGGGGGTCAAATTTTGAAGCTTCAACCAAATGTTCTAAGGCCTTGATTGTAGTCATGTTGGGGAAGATTGGATCTGTTACATCCAGGTGGTGGAGAGATACCAATGGTGTAAGTGGGTGTGCGATCAAGAGTCCGAACATGTTGCCCCGAATATCCATCTGATTGGAGTTTAGGTGGCCAACAAAGAACAAAACATATGAGCAAAACTGCTAAGACTTTGGTGTTTGATTGAAATAGTTAAGGGAAGGAGGTGGGGAACCGAATCTGTGTTGTATAGTGTTTCGGCCCTGCGGTGACTATCCCTCTGGATTTGTGTTGGTTGCTAATTAACCATATCTGATTTATTTATTAATTATTTTGTATTCAAGTTGACAATTTCGGATTGTTATCAAGAACTAATCAATCTTATCATACTAATTTTGTGTTGGGCTCATAAAGTATTAAAAAGTCGTGCTGAAAATTATCAAACCGATACCTGATGGAAACCGGGCTCTCGGGTCAGAGAGACACCAAGCTCTGACAAACAAGAAGAAATTCTGCTATCGCTCCCATAGAGATGTGGATATCGTTCAAGACATGAATCAAACACCTTCGCCAAAACTTTTGCCAGAGGATAACTTATAGCAAAACCAGCACCTCCAAAAGCCATATCAAAAGAAAAAAACTTGTTCTGCACATAAATCTCCGAATTCGTCCCAATGTAGTACCAAAGCCCATGATCATACTTTGACAGTGTCTTCACCAAATTCTCCGGGAAAAAAACAGTGTCATCGTCGCCGAACACGAACCACCTGACGTCAGAATGATTTAAGGCGACAGTTTCCGACACGACACGCGCCACCCTAATCGCCGACCTGAGTCCACCCCTGTAGGTGTAATGAAAGCTTGAAGTGTCCTCAGAAATACAAACAGGAGGGAGAGAAACAGAGTCATTATCAAAAGTCGACTTGGGCATCACGGTTTCGAGAAAAACACATCCTCGCATTTGCTGAGGCCTCCACCATAGACGAACGTATTCCTTCCTCTTCGGCCACGATCTTTTATTCGAGGCGATCCCGAAAACAATATGCTCCAGAGAGGTGGGATTCGACGGTACATCTTGTACAGAAACTGATAGATTTAAGAGCTTGGTGTTGGGGAAAAGGAGTAATGATAAGAGGACATAGATTATGCAGAGAGAAGATGTGATCAAAATGAGGTTTATAAGCCGAGGGGAGTTTTGGGTTTTGGAGAGTACCTGAAAAAACTGCATTTTTGGGGAAGACGAAGGGGTTTAGAGAGAGAGAGAGAGAGAGAGAGAGAGAGAGAGAGATTTACTGTTTGTTGGTACTGCTTAAATGAGGTTATTTTATGACGCGTTGACAGGTTTTAATGGCTTATTGCCATTGTTTGGAACTGAAATCTTAAGGCCAAAGACAGTAGGTAAATTTTGGCACATTTAGGTCTGTTACGTTTCCATATGAAACTGACAAAAACGGATTTTTATCGGAGTGAAAGACGCACTCTTAATGGGTTTATTTTAAAAAATACTATATTCTTACTCTAACTATTTATTAATTCATGTCTAATGAGTCCTGTCATATCGAATTCATGTAATATATCAATAGTTTATAACCGGTATATAAATAAATCGTATCGTGTATTTCTTTTGATTGATTTTACTCATACTCAATTCATTTATTAATCGTATCATTTCAGGTCTATTCGTTTACGAAACAGGTGAAACTTAAATAAGATTCAAACCCTCTTATTCCGTGTCTTGTTCGTGTTATGTTAATTAATTGTGTTATATTTTAATACCCCTAATTACATCGATTGTCTTCTAGATCCATTAATATATGTGTTAGCGTTTACAATTAAACATGGTATGTAATTTATCATTGGAAAAAAAAATAGGAGAACGTTCAAATCAAGAACATGAGACCAAATTCAAACCAAAACCGTCTATGAGGTAGGTTTATTGGACAGGTGTTGAGGAATAATGTCAAACATTTGGTGGACCATTGACTGGATCAAGAGAGAGTAGGAGAGAAATTGTCTTCTTACTCAAAAGGAATTTGTCAATGCACGAAGTAGAGGTTATGAAAAAGTTGTGCCTAATTCCTGTCCACAGACGGCAACTTTGGCTAAGCTATTTCAAAAGTGTATTTTGGTTGCCAAACATGTGGGCAAATCCCACTGTAAGACGTGTTTGGTAATCAACCTCTGTGGTTTGGTGTTTCGAATTGTGTCATAATTTGTGTTTATATTGAGTGTAACTATCATTGTTGTTACTTTAACATTAATTTGACTTATTTATTAATATTATTTTATTCAAGTTGATAGGTATAAACCGTGATCAACCTCAAGGGATATTATAAATGGTAACAGAGACAAGTTGTAAATTCAAATTATGTAAGATTTATCCTTATGAATACCCTAGTCCTTGCATAGATGACTTGACTTTAATTAGATCGAAGAAAAGATTAGCCAACGTGCGCGTAATTTATCTCTTACACCCTTTACCGTCGAACCCAAAAAAAAAAACAAAATCCATGATCTAAAAGCTCAGAATTAGAACTCTATTATCTTTGAATAAAATCCGTTATCTTGTACGTGTCTCGTATACTAAAGTTCAACTCAATGCAAAAATTAGTAAAAATATCAACCCAATTGAATCCATTCGAGTACGTCCCATGAACTAATTAAGTCTAAGTTCATTAACTTTATATTGGATTAATGTCGGGTTGAACGTTTGAACAGTTACATTTATTCATTACTTAGTCTAGCTCGAATGTCTCTGCGTTACATAATCGGTTATTTTAGCACTTTATGGATTATAGAAATTTGCTCTTTGCACTAAACAAACTCGAATTTGAAAAGGAAAAAATAATATAGCAACCAAAAATGCAAGTAGTGAATCTAATATCAAATTACAAATATAACATTAAATGTATATACCCAACTAGTATCCCCTCACCTCCAACTCGAGAGACTAGAAGACCTAATCTCGTTGGAAGCGACAGGGTGGAGCAGGGTCGTCTTAGCATGGCACCGTAAAGAGACCCATATTGCATACATGCTTATGTTAGAACTTATAGATTGTAGAAATTTGCTCTCTGCACCTAAACAAGCTTGAATTTAAAAAGAATAAAAATATATTAAATTACTATATTAAAAAAAAAAAAAAAAGCAATGCAGATAGTCCAACTGATATCACCCCACCTCCAACGCGAAATCAAAGGAACCAATCTCGTTGGAAACGTGAGGTCCGTGAATGGTTCTATTGACTTTGAAAATGGCCAAAAAGACATCGTAATAATACTTTTGACTGAAATTTCAATGTGACCCTCGTTGGTTTTCTTTGTTAGTGGACCTTCATAATTGCACTAAAAGAGATGATTCGGGGTGTACGAAACTCCATCGTTACGGGATTTAAAGAAAATCAGATATACACAATTTTATCACCACATACCAATAGACTTTTTTCACTTATATCTCTCACATTTTAGTTACAATGAAATAACATTCTCTGTGTGCCAATTCATTGAGAATATAAAATTATTTTATATTTTTCATTATGTATGTCGAAAAGTATAAGGAATTTAAATAGACTTCCTATAACACTTATTTTCTCACACTATTTACCCATTTTTTTTATAAACTTCTCACACAATTCCTTTTCTCATGCTGATGAATATTTATCAAACTCATAAACTAATTCATATCTCCAACCTTTCCTGCCCGCGATGATCTTTCGATTCGATTATCCTGCCCTTTGAGAATTTTCCTTATAGAACTTCTACATTATAGGAAGTGTTCGTCTTATTTATAGATATTTTTAAATTTCCCAGTGTCTAAAGGAGAATATTAATCAACCTCGAGTGTAACTCAAGTAATATCAAGAACAAACTATAACTTCAAACACTCTAAATTCGAATCTTGACAACCTATTAAGACTAGACTATGAAATATTTATTTCTCGTGAATACTTTAATCTCGATATGGATAATCTGCCTCTAACCAGACTAGAGAGAGAATTAGTCAAGATGCGCGTAAGTAAACCCAAACACCCTTAATTGTTGTCACCATGAACCCCAAATTGCATCAAACCGACCCTGGGTCGGTTCAGTTGGATCACCCCCACCCTGTGGGCAGGGGTGAGGTCTCAATAATAAGGTTCTTGCTTGTTCAAAAACAATACTGAATGCANGGTTCAGTTGGATCACCCCCACCCTGTGGGCAGGGGTGAGGTCTCAATAATAAGGTTCTTGCTTGTTCAAAAACAATACTGAATGCAACTCTAAGCAAACAAAAAATAGGAAATAAAACATACAAGACAGCGATATCTTTAGAATATATAAAATTAGAACGATCTTTCAACACGCTAGCAACTCCAAGAAAATAGAATCATGTCACAAAGAGAATGGAATCATGTCTCAAAAAACCCATGGTGAAAAGCTTTGTCACTTCAGTAGATGGTACATTCTTGTTGGAACTATGAATACATACCAGAAAATTTTGTGTTCAGCTTCAGATCTCGAAGATTTCTAAAAGCTGAGTTGGCAGATGTTTACCTCCCTCCAACCTGAGATTGGCAGCCTCTCCCTTAATGTCACTGCTCTCTTTGAATTCCTCAAATGAGCCCTCAGCACAGAGATTTATAAAGAGTGTTGGCTACATATTAGTTACAGAATAGCCCAATTGCTTCAGACCAAACCCTATCAAGGAGAATGGACCCTTAACATTCCGGATTCCAAACGTTCCAACATGCATGATACTTCATCCTAGTAATCCCCAGGTACCTAAGAGCTCGTTCAATCCTCCTGGAAGGAAAAGGTACCAAGTCTTAGACCATCCTGACATATAGCAAAGATTTGTATGGAAGGTGAAAAAGAAAAACAGAAACAAGTATAGTCCCAACAAAAGGGTGTGGGTGTCAAATGTAATCTCATGTATCTACAACTTCACAAGAAAAAAGAATATCAAAAGCATTTTAGGCCAAATTACACCAGCCATGACAAAGGCCAAGACACCAAAAAATGGCCAAGGAAGAGTATATCCTCATCCTGTCAATCTATATTTCCACTGGTTAACAACCATCATAATCCCCAACACTTGGAAGCAGCAACCCCACCCCCTGCCACTCCAAGGTAAAAACACACAACTACTAACTGGGGATTGGGGTATTCAACCATATTTATAGAAAATCTAAAAATGGTTAATGTATCCTGCTTATTTCAATCATTCCCAAAAATATTATATACTGGCTAACGCTAATTTTGACTCTAAAAAAGAGTATTAAATTCAAACTATTTCTAGTCTACATCCTCTGTAATTGAGAGTTGAGGACTTGAGACAGAAAAGATATCAACACAAATAATGATGAAACCTTACCAACCTAATGAACTTTCAGACATTATGATTTTCCACCATTTTTACAAAGGGTGGCAAAATAATCAAATAAGACTAGGAACTGTAAAAAGCATCTTCAAATCCTTACAAGTGAGAATTTTCAAAACAAAAGGGTACAAACAGCATAATGTTGCTGTAATTTAAGTATACCTTCAGAAATGGTGGATTCAAGAGACTACACAACCCCCAAATCACTTTGTAAATATAATATCTATCACAGCGATACGTGCATGAAGTAGTTCTATGTCCTCATAGAGATCAACTCATCAATTCCACATTTTCTTATGTCAATCACCATTGTTTTATTAAAAGACGGCAAAATGTCACAGCATTGACGATGAGGTGCCTTCACCTGAAATGGCAGAGAGTATGTCACTCAAAATGACAATAAAAAGAAAGATAAAAAGTAAAACAGAATCTAAATCAACAATTTCTAAGACATTTTCAAAATGTCTAGTACCTGTCTAATATCATAATTTAGCTTCTGTGAGGAAACTCTGATGCGCTCTAGCCTCTGGATTGAAGTAGTTCTTAAGCAATTACCAGAACTGTGTTTCGTGTAGTCAGTCCAGACCCTATTTGTATCGGAAACAACACTTTCCAGGAAGAAGACAATAGGTCTTTTACATGGATCGCTAGGGTGGTCCCTAGTGTTGAACATATAATGGCTTGAAACACTCTTACTTCTTCTCCACGGCCTAAAAGTTCTCTGAAGTGAAATTAGATCCGGAAGAAGTTGGTTGCCTTCAAACACCTGAACAGTGTAACCCCATGCAACAGAAACGGTCAATGAGTTGGAACGGTCATAGCAGACAGTTTGCTGTAAAATCCTGGCTGGATCAACAGTGACAGCTTTGAAAAGATGTCCAAGAGCTTGGGTCCTGTTCATGCCAGGAAAGATTGGCTCCACACCATCTAAGTGGTGAAGTGACACCAAAGGGGATAATGGATGTGCTGAAAGCATCCCAAACAGATCCCCCCGAACATCAACCTGATATAGTAAGAGGGAATTTAAATGAAAACATTAACAAATACTGTCTTGCTAGCAATAACCACTGCAGCTGCAAAATCTATAAGTTCTTGATGTGATTATTTATACTGAACACTAGGCTAAATAAGCACACCTATCATAAAAAAGCCTATGCCAGGGCAACATATGCATGTAGCCCATCACTCACGTGCACGAGTACTGTCGTAAAAATTTGCCAAATTGATTAACTCAAATTGAATTGAAGTCTACCCCTCTCTTCTCAAACTGTCAAATTGACAAAGTCAGNGGGCAACATATGCATGTAGCCCATCACTCACGTGCACGAGTACTGTCGTAAAAATTTGCCAAATTGATTAAATCAAATTGAATTGAAGTCTACCCCTCTCTTCTCAAACTGTCAAATTGACAAAGTCAGTCCCGACTCTACATGCTGCACAACTTCAACCTTTCTTGAGCCCTGACTTGAAGCTCCAACCTCCTTTCTCAAGCTAAATTTCTCAGCATGGAAGATGAGTAATAGAAGATGCTTTATGTGATAAGAGGAGATAATAATTCACAAGTTGAAAGTAATATTGGCACCGAAATTCACATGTATCTTATGAAAAGAATGCCAATTGTCTAAGTGCTTACAAGTTTAAGTTGCTAATTCAGCACACTCTGCATGCACACAACATTCTTTCCACCACCCACCCACTCCCACCCTCCAACACCCAAAACCCTCCAAGAACACACTCAAACACACACACAGCTAGTTTTGCACATAGAAAACCATTACTACTTTCAGGATTTGTCACCATCTTCATGACGGTTATTTCAGCAAAGCCCGCCGATAGAAGCAACATCAGTAAGATAACCGGCAGAACAGAATTAGATATCAAATCAAACAGTTGAAGTTCGGTTAACAAAAAATCAGTTCTAAACTATGAAGATAAAGGATTAACACCTGTGTGTATCCATGTTCGTGTTCATTAAAAAAGAGCAGATATGAACCAAAAAATGAGAGAACTCCCTAAGCATTCCATACCCAATAATTCATTTTTTTTCTTGATAAGAAACAACATTTTATTGATAATTAAAGGAAACAATACAAAAAGCCATATAAAGTGTGAACAAGATGTTCAACACAAGAATATGGGTCATTTATATCACAAACAAAACATAGGATTCATCCAATTAATAAATAATTACAATCAAACTCATAGCCCACATATATGCAGAATCATACCCATGATCATAAAATAACAGCACAATCAATCCAACTAATAGAAGTAAATTGATCAACAGAAACAGAGAATTGTATGATCTCACCTGATGAAATCCAGGCTCATGAGTCAACCCAACCCCGAGCTCCGTCAAGCAAGAGAAAACCCTAGCATCACTCCCATACAAATGAGGGTACCTCATAAGACAAGAATCCAAGACCCTGGCTAGAACCCTAGCCAAAGAAGCACTTAAAGCAAACCCACCACCACCAAATGCCATATCAAATGAATAAAACTCGTTTTGCTCATAACTCTCCGAATTACTCCCAATATAATACCACTCATTATGATCATACTTCGACAATGTTCTCAACAGATTATCTGTGAAGAAAACGGTGTCGTCGTCTCCGAAGACATACCATTTGATTTGTGATTGGGTGGTGAGGTTGAGAATTAGAGTTTCTTTGACGATTCGGGCGACCCGAATGGCGGAGCGGAGCCCGTGACGGAAGGTGTAGGGGAAGTGGGTGGTGGGAGAGGAGATGATAGTGGGGAAAGGGGTGTGATTGGTTGTGGGGGAGTCTAGGAAGAGATAGGTGAGGGTGGTGTTGGGGTGGGACCAGAGGAGGAGGTAGGGGAGGCGGCGGGGGAGGGAGGAGGAGGAAGAAGCGATGGAAAAGAGGATGTGGTGGAGAGAGAGTGGGCTAGTGGGGGTGGAACTGGGGGTGGGTGGCTTGCGGAGGAGGTGGGTGAAGATTGGGTGTTGGAGGTGGTGGTGGTGGTGGTGGTGAAGGAGGAGGTAGAGGATAGAGATGGTGGAGAGGACTAAGAGAACGTCTTTGATGCCGGAGGGGGATCTTAGGATTCTGGAGTTGGGCATTTCACATTCACAGGGGAGAGAGAGAGAGAGAGAGAGAGAGGGGTAACTGGAAACTTTAATGAAACAGATATTATACAGAANATGGTGGAGAGGACTAAGAGAACGTCTTTGATGCCGGAGGGGGATCTTAGGATTCTGGAGATGGGCATTTCACATTCACAGGGGAGAGAGAGAGAGAGAGGGGTAACTGGAAACTTTAATGAAACAGATATTATACAGAAGCAAATCTATGTCCTAGTCAAACGCTTGGAATTAATTTCACTTTGAACCTTCAAATGTTCAAAAATTTAAATTATACCCTACATATTTTCAGTTTTTAAATTACCCCTCAATATCATAATCAAATTGTAATGTAATCCAAACTATATTTTACGTTTTTGTCATGATAAGTGCACACAAACATGATAATAAATTATGTTTTTAGACCAAAAAAAGTGAAGTAATTTGCTTGATAACATTTAATTATTTTCTACTGCAACAATACATTTGATGAATAACAGTTTAGGCCTCAATCACACTACCACTTTTTTGTAACATTAAAGGTGTAATTACATAATTAAAATCATTTAAGATGTGAATTAAAAATTTGAGTATCTTTTAAGGTAGAAAGTAAGATTAACCCAAAGTTTGGGTTCAAATATGGTTTTATGTGTTCCTCAGGTTGTGGGAGAAGACGGCACGTGTTTATAAATGTATTTGCCGTAACACGCTGATGGGAACAAAAGCTATTTCTACGGCACGTGTTCAAAACATGCTGATGGGAACGAAAGCAATGTTTTTTTTTTTCCTAGGTATTGTTGTGCACCAAATGTACACCTACTAAGAATCTACCACGTTTATACGTGTTCCTCCAATTTTATTTTATTTTATTTTTTTATTTAACAACAGTGACATTTATTATTTTTTAAATTTATCTTCATCAATTTTAGATCCCACCAAACATATGATGCTGTGAGCACGAATTTTTTATATTTATTTTTCTATGTTTTCAATGTTTTGATATATTATTACTAATTTCTGCCGTCTTTCTTGGACGCACATATGTTTTATGAAATAACAAAATATTAGGAAGTATCTCGTGTTTCAAGTGACCTTGTACTATTTAAATTGAAATATTAATTTTATAATATTTTATATTTTTTTACTCAATTATATAATTTAAAATTATAGTTAACATAAAAAACAGGGAGAAGAAGAGAGAGGGCCAGGTCTGAGCTAATTAGATTGTCTAACGTCAGGGATAGTGCAAAAAAACTGATTCTTTTGGGTAAAAAAAAATTTGAGATAAATTTTATAGCATTAAATTAAAATAGAAAAAAATTAGATCAATATTAATTATTATTATTATTATATTTTTATAAATTGAGAATTCAATTTATTACCTATAATATCATATAACTAGTCATAATCCGTGTCCGAAAGCAAGATTGAACATAAAAATTGAGCCCCCCAAAAAATTAATCTCATTATATTAAATAATAATTTTTATTTATTTCATTTATTTGATTACATCATTCAAAATTTATTTTTAACTATTATTTTCTTAAAAATATTGACAAAATTTTCTCAAAATATGTAATTCGATAAAATTTTTTCAACATATGTATATTATCGTGTATAAATAATATCTAAAATAAAAATTATGTTAAACTACATATAATCAAATATTAATTGATTGAACATGTGATAAAAATGGGTGATGTGATGATTTTGAGAAAAAAATGTGTAGGAAATAAAATTCAACGTCCTATGTTTTTTATTATATAGATGTCAATGTCAATTGATGAACAAATTGATAAAACAGATATTATTAATTTTTTTTTTTTTTTTTTTGTTTCTTAGCATGGGGGTGCTTTAAATAGAATAATAAAATCTTTTGTTTTTGTTTTTGTTTTTGTTTTTTTTGTTTTTTTGGACAAGGTGAATTAACACAAACTAATGGTGATGGAGCTGGAAATTCATTTGAGGTAAAACAAATCAATGTTTTGGATCCAATATTAAATTTTTATGGTTTTTCAACCAATGTTTTGCAAATAGATTAAATGTAACGTTGACACTACATCATCAATGTCACTTGGTATTATCAATTAGGAGAGTAAATATTGAATGCAAATGTGACACTACATCATCGATGTCACGTTGTGTCCCATAGTAGAGTAAATATTGGGTGTAATGGTGACAATATGTTATCACTGTCATGTGATGAAATAACAAATATGATTAGTGTGTCCCACTATTCTGACATGACAGGTATTAAATAAGTCGGTTATTGATAGTTATTAAAACAATCGAACTCCCTAACTCTACTTAATATTCTATCAGTAATTGGTGATGCCACCTGATATTGATGACGTGGTGTCATCATTAAATAAAATATTTTTTTTTAATCAGTGATAAATATCAAGTGAACTTAGTGGAGTCACAAATACAGTAATGAATTATGTCCCATTTGGATCGTAAATCCAAGTCGGAGGCAACGCACCCTGATCCGAACAACTCGTCGGAATTCAAAAACTAAAAATATAATTTCGGTAAAATAATATGGCCCATTCTACAGTGTAGCAGACATTTTTATTCATTATCAATTGATTTTGAGTTAGACGAGAGAGACAATGATACATTATCTTTGGATAATATACTGATTATATGATTTTTCTTTCTTGTCGTTCCTTCCTTAGCTCTGATTCTCCACATGTGGTGAAATGAGTTCATCAACTCCGCAGTCTCTAACACGAACAGTCATCGTCTTGTTAACAGATGCAAAAATATCACAGCATTGCCGACGAGGAGCCCTCACCTATAATGTTTGAGAATAATTAATCAGGCATACTAAACAAATGTGGCTGTAACTTGGATAATTAATTTGTTGGACGTGTTGATAGGTCAATCTTCGTTCAACCTCAATTGTTGAACCCTCAATTAAGTACAACCTAGTCCTAGAAGTTTTTACTCGGGTTGACCTTGGCTAGGCAACTCGGATTTAAATTACAGCTCAATTGTCAAGTTAAATTAGGGTTTAAATTGTATTCAATTCGAGTCTGATTCTAGGATTATACAACTATGTCTAAAATACAAATTCATTTGGTCTTAAATTGAACTCACTAAATCATATTGGATTCAGGTTGGTCCCAAAACTCGAGACTTTGTTCAAATTACTATTTGAATTAAAATTGGATTGGAATCTTTACGTCCAAACTTAGTACGAGTACTAAAAATTGTTGTCCAAGTATTGAATATTTTGGATTGTGCTCAAGTTGGGTTTAGATTTATGTTTTTTTTAAAATTTAACGGTTAGAGGTGTTTGATTCAGTTTATGTACACCTCAACTAATCATCTACACAGTTCGGTTAACGATAGACCATCCACACCGGAATTAGGGTATTCATGATGAATAAATTTTTGATAATTTGATCTAAAAAAATTGTCAAAATTCGAATTCAGAACATCTAAATTTATAATTTTATCCTTATTACCTCTTGAGCCACCTCTCTGTTGAGCTACCACTAGGGTTTACACCCTCGTGTAAAAGTTAACTCAAGAATTTCTTAAGTATATATGTCTATAAAAGTCAGTATAGTAAATACCTCTCCAGAATCCATGTCCAGCTCATCCGAGAAAACCTTGATGCGTTCCAGCTTCTGAATTGCCTCTTTTCTCGAACAGTTTGCAACAACATTGTACCTAATGTAGTCTGTCCAAACCTTATGATCAGAACCAACACTATCCCAAAAGAAGACGACAGGTCTTTTGCATGGATCCTCAGGATAGTCTCTGGTGTTAAACATATACTTTCTAGAGAACTTGTTCCGGCCAATCTTCCATGGCCTAAAAGTCTTCTGCAATGGAAGAAGATCTGGAAGAAGATGGTATCCTTCATAAATCTGAACTGCATAGCCCCATGAAACTGAGACAGTCAGTGAATTTGAAGAGTCATAGCAAACAGTTTGCTGTAAAATTCTTGCAGGATCAGCATTAGCAGCTTTGAAGAGATGTTCCAAGGCTTGAATTCTGGTCATGTTTGGAAAGATTGGGTCTGCTCGATCAAAATGGTGGAGAGATACCAGTGGTGCTAGTGGGTGTGATGATAGCATTCCAAACAAATCTCCCCAAAAATCAACCTGCCAAAAGTAAAGGAGAGTAATTTTTTGGAAGTATAAGTAAATATCTACACTAATTAAAGGATGGAATCTTCAACATCATCAACGTGACACGAGCTCGATACAGTATTAGTGGGCTATAAGTGAGTAGTTCTGTATATGAATTCAAAAAATAAAATGCTATGATAGCACAAACAAATATGGTTGGTAAATAATAAATATCAATAATATGATTTTGGCAGGACAAATATATTTTGTTGATATAATATGAAAAAAAATCTTATGTTTTCTCAATTCTTGATCTAAAATTGTTTGAATTCTGAATTTCTAATAGAAGTACACAATTTTTACTTGGTTTTGTAAGGATTTGGATGAGTGTATTTATTCGAATATATGAAATGAGTAATATTCGACTCCGTTTGGTTAACTTAGTTAAATTGGTAGAGTTGCAACCAATTAACACTTGATAAGCACAACCATGCACAATTAAATATGTATATCACCTGATGGAACCCAAATTCATGGGTTAACCCAACACCTAGCTCAGCCAAGCAAGAGAAAACCCTAGCATCACTCCCATACAAATGTGGGTACCTCATAAGACAAGAATCCAAAACCCTAGCTAAAACCCTAGCCAAAGAATGGCTTATAGCAAACCCTCCTCCGCCAAAAGCCATATCAAACGAATTAAAAGAATTTTGCTCGTAACATTCCGAATTAGTTCCCACATAATACCACTGATCATGATCATACTTCGACAATGTTCTCACCAAATTTTCGGTGAAAAACACTGTGTCATCGTCGCCGAATACAAACCAGTGGACGCCGGTTTCGTCGAGATCAACGGCTTCTTTCACGATTCTTGCAATGCGAACGGCGGAGCGGTAGCCGCCCGGGAAGGTGTATGGGAACTTAGAGGTGTCGCCGGAGATGAGAATCGGTGGGAGGGTGGCGTCGGAAGGGAAGGGATTTGGTGTGGGACGGTCTAGAAAAATGTATGCTCTGGTGGAATTGGGATTGTACCAGAGGTTTATGTAGTGTTTGCGTTTGGAGAAGGAGTCGGAGGAGGCGGCGATGGAGAAGAGGATGTGGCATAGGGTGGTGGCGGAAGGACGAGCGGTGGAGGTGATGGTGAAAGTGGCTGGGTTGTGAGATAATAGGACGACAGAGGTGGTGGTGGAGGTGTGGATGCGGTGAAAAACGAGGTAGGAGATGAAGAGAAGAAAGATGATTAAGCAGAGGTCTTTTATGCGAGATGGGATTCTCAGCATTTTGGAAATGGACTTGTTGGGACAACCTCAAACACACACACACAGTGGTTGAGACTTGAGGGAGGAGGGAGAAATTTGTAACGGCTGATTGAAATAAAGCAGAGATTTGCATAACGTATACATTTTTATTCCAGTACATGCATCAATAATCAACCACAAGAGGACAACAAGAATATGACACGAATATAAAATTATACGACTTAAATATGATATGTACTTAAAAAAACTTGACTCAAATATGATTTGATACTAACATGACATACGATTTCAACTATGTAAATAGAGAGTTAAACAGTAGACTGACACGTGTTTAATGTCAATATTTCAAAGAGATTAGTAGGATAGATGAATGAGAAAAAATAACTCAAGTGTCGATTAACTAATGTAACCAATATTTTGGGCTTGAAATTTTCAAGTAGGTGGAGACGATAAAATTCTTGCACCAGCTGGATTATCTATACTCGTATTATTTATACAAGAAATTAATCCAATATCTTTCATTTTCTTTATATAAGAAAAACTAACATGTATCATTCTTTGACACCATAAATCAACAATGTCAAGCATATAAGTAGAAGAAGTAATATATTTCTCATTCATAATTTCAAGTATATTTAAAACAAAAAAGACCTTGACTGCAATAACATTTCCCCACAAATATATTATTTTTTGTCACTATAAGTTTATTAGTTTCAAAAGAGATATTTACCCCAAATTCTTCAAGATAAATACGGACACAAGATTCACACCAATATCACGAACATGGAGAGCATCTCTCAAAGATAGAACTTTCCCAGATGTAAGCTTGAGAAGAACTTTTCCTTTTTCCAAAACAGGTGTGGGGCTTGAATCTTCCATGTAAATAATTTCTTCTCATTCCCCAATAGATGTATAGGAGAAAAAAGTACTTCTGTTACTACAGGTGTGGTTGGAAGCATCATAATCTACCACTCAATCCTTGATGCCAGCAACATGTTAACTTGAGAAACAACTGCACAATAGCATCTACCTCAACCATATTTGCTCTTTGTTTGACAGGGTTGTCGCTCTTCCTTCTTTGCTTACACTATGGAGTATGATGCCCCAGTTTTTCACATACAAAACAATTTCCTTTAATTTTAAACATTGGGATGTTAATCTTAGGCCTATTATCATATTTGTGATTTTTGTTGTCTCACCTTCTATTGCAGTTATCCATTTGATTAGTTTTTTCTTCTTCTAGACTAGCGTTGGAGTATATTTCTTTGGCTTTGGCAAACTAAATCTGATTTTTGTTTTTCTCCTCTATGATGATGTCAGTAATAATATCTTCTAGTATCCCGTGTTTCTTTTTGTGTGTCAACTATTGCTTATAGTTTCTTCAAGACTCGGGGAATTTTTCAATTAAGGCTCTAGCAATGAACTCTTCTTGGGGTTTTACGTTCTCCATCTTGAGATATTCTAGCAATCTATGATACTCATTTATATGAGATTGTATGTCTTTGTCATCAGTTGTCATTTGGTAGCTAAAAAAAAATTTCAATGGCAAATTTTTGAATTCCAACATCTACAACTATATATTTCTTGTTTATGAACCCAAATTTCTCTTGCCTCTTTGTAAGGACAATAAACATCAAAAAGATCATTAACCAAAGTGCTAAAGATTGTGTGTCTGCAAGTTCCCACCCTTCCTATATTTTTTTCATAGTTTTCTATCCCCTCCAAAATCTGCCCTTAAGGATTGATGTCGCCCCTTGGAGTATAAATCTAGGTGCCAGGAGGACAGTGACGTGTGTCTTCCTTTTTTTTTTTTTCTTGGGAGAGAACCTCAACTGCCTAGGCCCTAGGTTCCTTATAAAGCAAACACTAGAGATGTCTGCAGACAGAAAAGGTAAAATACAAGAGGGTGGCGAATCAAAGCAGAGGAAGTCTTCTAGAAGATCAGCTTCCACATGTTGGCCAGCCAGTCAGCACACCGGCTTCCCTCCCTCAGAGTGTGCTTAAGGATGATGATGTTAGAGCTGATGATGTGCCTACAATCCCTGATTAGTGCTTTGAAGGGGTGGCAGTCAGTCATGCTCCTCGTGAAAAGATTGAAAGTATCAAGTGAATCAGTCTCAAGAATGCACTTTGCTCTTTTGTTATGGACCATTAGGAGGCCTCTGCACTTTGCTCCTCTGTAACGTGTGTCTTCCAAGATACAACAACCTCTTCTTAGAACGTAGGGCATGAGATCATCATTCAATAGCCTGCCAAATCATATAAGTTTGCCTGTGCCGGTCCATACCATATTTATTATATTAATCGCAACAATTTGTGTAGGTATAGAAATCAGCAAAGATGCAGAATTTCAAACATGTGGACTTACAATTTTCAAACATGGGCCCATACTATTATTTAAATAAATAGATTTAATACTTTTGAAAATAAATATATAACACAATATACATATATATTGAACTTGCCATCTACTCCAAAAACCAAGACCTCTTATTGTGATACCGCTGAATTATAATTTATTCTAAAAACTTAAGTTGTTGTAACAAGTATAATTTAAGTATTTATAATTTAATAATTGTTCAATTATGCAAGAACAAATCTTGATTTTTCTCACTTTGAACTTTAGTACACGACCAATTCTAAATGTACCATTTTGCTGCTTCCTGGAAGTGCTGCTTAATTTTTTAGAAATGTTGCGGCTTCTCAGAAATTTTCGAACCATTATTTCCTAGTACGTCCCTCCATCAAACTTCTACAAGCTTACAAGAATACAGTTAATTTAAGGAAGCAATTTAAGGTCAATAAGAGGCAAATTGATCACAGCACACCCACCACCCAAAACACCAAACACTTGATCCCACCATGGATATCAAGAAGATGAACCAGACCACCTGTTATTTCTTTTAGTTTTTATCCTTGAGAGTCATTTGCAAGCTCAATTCAATCCATCTCATAACAATCTCTTTAATGAGGCAAAGGGGATTCTAGTTCCAATAGGAGTGATCCTTGACTTGGAATCATGGGTGGGGAAGACTGTTAATAGCTGCATTAACCATGGCGGTTTCTGATTTTTGCGCAGTAAATAGTCACTACACAACGAGGATAGTTCTTCACACAAGGGATTTCGAGGGAGAACCCCTCCACGCTTTATCAGCAGGTGAGTTTTGGTTTCTCGATCAAATCACCTTTTTTCCAGTTTTGGAAAAGAGTTTTCCTTCATCCATTTTATATTCAGCATATATTAGTCTTATATTTGGATTATTCTCACCTCACAAATTTTTATTCTCATTCTATTAAATATTAGGGTTAATTATACCGGAGGTCTCTAAAATATAAAATTTTTCTCATTTTGATCTTTAATATTTCAATTGTATTATTTTGATCCTTAAAATATTGAATATATTTTTATGTGATCACGATCACTCAAACAGACAGTGTCCAAATTATTAATAAATTTTTATTATAAATTTGTCATATAATATATAAATAAGGATAAAAATATAATTTGGATAACTATTGATTAAGTTTTTACCAAATTTAAACGCTCAAATTACACAATTTTGATCATGAGTTATCCAAAATTTAGTTAAGAGTTACCCATATTATATATTTTTTGTTAAGAGCTATCCAAATTATTTTTTACTCATATTTAGATATCACGTAATAAGTTTGTGATTAGAAACTGTTACCAATTTGGATGTTATCTGTTTGATTAATTATATAAAAACATATTCAATATTTTAGAGACTAAAATAATACAAATAAAATATTAAAAATTAAAATAAGATAAATTTTATACTTTGAAAACCGCTAATGCAATTAATCCTAAAATCTAAATTATAAAACTATTTTGTCTACCCCTCCTATACTCGCCCATTACTCTTCACTTTTAAGATTTTTTTCCATTCCCCATATCCCAAATTATTTGAAAGCATACTAATCTTAATTATCTAGTGATATTCAAATTGGAAGAGTCTGTCACTCCCGGACCGGATTGTAACCCATTTATGTCACATGAGTGATACACTTCATCACTTTCCGTTAAAAAATTTACGGAAAGAGATAAAAACTAAAATGACACAATTATAATATTTTGGGACTTAATTGATATAAAAAAAATTAAAAATTTAATTGACACAAGATCAAAGTTCAAGGAATTAGAACAGTGATGGCAACTCTGTTTGCGTTATTCCTTTCCCTCCCCTAACTTGTGCTTTCTTTGCAAATCGGACCTAGAATGACACAGATCCTTACCCTATCAACCATTAACCTCAACCTTCACCCACTTTTTCCACTATATCTAATCTCAATTTCTTCATTCCAGCAACTTTGAGCCTTAATCTCCTCCATAACCTTTCCTTTGTTGGGCCACCCCTGTTTCTCTGTCACTCCCACTTACGCCACTCTGCAAATCATCACCTCCTTCTTTTTTGACATCTCTACATAATTTTCATCAACTCATCCCTTATCTTCACACCCCCAACTTGAAATTGTTCACAATTCCTCCATCTACCAACTCTATTGTATTGTCATTCTGCTTTCACTACCTCAAACATGCCCACTCTACTTTTTTAACCACTTCTCAAAAGACTCACACTGCTCAACTCTTCTTCAAAACTTAGATGGTTGACAGATTGAACCTTCCTTCTTCCATGTCTTCATTGATTGATAGAAATGCTCTCAGTTGTGTGTTGGTCTTGTAACTAGCTGAAAATTTAAAAGGGCGTAAGTGCACAAGATTCCTGCCATTGTGGAGTCTAAAGAGAGTTTGATGTACACACCCTGGAAGCAGAGAGGGTTGTTTCTACGATTCGATGGAGCAACTTTACCATTGTGCCAAGGCCCACCCTCACTAGCTGAATATTTATATAAACAATTCTATTGTTATACATGTCATCCTTTACAGATTTGTATTCTTTTATGTGTTTTGAAGTCCATTGTGACTATTTTCTATCGTTTGTGGGTGGTAAGCCCTTTATTTCCAAAGTTCGATCAATACAATTGACTTTAGGGACTAGTGATTTTTGTTCCACTTCCAAATGCAGCTCTTGATCTTTTGCAAACTGACAAGGTGCAAGCAATCACTAGCCTGGAAACGTCAAATGAAGCAAAGTTTTTGGTCCTATTGGGAGACAAAGCCAAAATTCCTATCCTTTCACTAACCATAAGTCATTTATCCTCAACCAAATATCATTACTTTGTTCAAGTTGCACAAGATGGAACCACTCAATTTAAAGGCATTGCTACCATTCTTGAATCTGTCATTTTTGTTTACGAGGACATTGACAATGGGAGGGAAATCATATCATATTTCGATGAATCATTCCAAGAGAAATCTATCCATATAGCTTATAGAAGTGTCATTTCTCCCACGGCCACTGATAATGACATCATTAAAGAGCTCTATAAGCACAGGACTACGCAGACAACAATATTTATCGTGCATATGTCACTTTCTCTGGCATCTCGCCTCTTCTTAAATGTGAAAAGGTTGGGAATGATGAGTAACAGATATGCTTGGATTATGACCGGAACAACCATGAAACTTTTGCATTCCATGGATTCGGAAGGCATTGAGTCATTGCAAGGGGCATTGGGTTTCAAGTCTTATATTCCATCATCAAGCGAGCTGCACAATTTTAATATAAGATGGAAAAATGGGTTTTATATTAAGAACCCTGCAATGGAAGTGAAGGACTTGAATGTGTATGGCATATGGGCATATGATACAATTTAGGCACTAGCAAAGGCTGTTGAGAGGGTAGGGGTTGAATCTCCACCACCTCCCAGGGATCAAGGCATGGGAGCGAGCTTACTTGACTTGGCTAACATTAGTGTCTCTCAAAGTGGCACAACACTCCTGAATGAGATCCTGCAAATCAAATTCAGGGGTTTAAGTGGTGAGTTTCAGATTCTGAATGGAACAATGATATCCAAGGTATTTGAAGTAGTGAATGTGATAGGCAAAGTGGAGAGAAAAGTTGGATTTTTTGAGACCAACACAAGGACTTACCAGAGAAATGTCCCCATCATCAGTTGGAGGAGGTCTTGAAGCCATTACATGGCCAGGCGTGTCTCCTATGATTCCAAAAGGTTGGATGATGCCGATGAGTGGCAAAAGGCTTAGAGTTGGTGTTGCACTGAACACATGGTTCAATTCGTTCGTACATTGGTCTCGTGATCCTCAAACTAATCAACTTGAGCTCACAGGGTTTTGAATAGATGTATTCAAGGCTACACTGAAAGCCTTACCATTTGAAGTGCCTTACGAATTCATTCCATTCGTGGTTGCCAATGGATCCTACAATGATCTTACATATCAAATCTTTCTGGGGTTATGTTTATCTCTGACAATGTAAAATTATTTTCACATAGGGCTCGTAATCTGTTGTGTGGAATTAGGTTATTGTCGTGTCCAAGTCTGGTGTTAAGATTTACTTGATTGACACCCTACGCTTTTATTGTCTTGTATAGTCACAGGCAAGTTCGTATCAATCCATTTATTATTTAAGATTGTCAGATTCATCTGTTTACCATCTAAATGGGTTAAGGCTGAATTTAAATTGTTAATACCGCATCGATTTCGTTTTGTGTTCACGAGTTGCATTTAGAGTGGTCAAGCTTAGTTCACATTACATAAAATCATCATATGCTTTTACTTATATTCCACTCACACAGAAGCACAAACACAAGCATATCTATATGTTGACAATTTTATATCTACCTATATGTTAAAGAAGAGACCTGTTATAGTGACATGATGTCTCTACTCTTTCTTTACACGGACCATTCCTCATATTTTAAAATTGGCATAAAAATCTCTGTATTTTTCATGTTAACATAATCCATAGTATATTTAAAGCGCGAGACTAGACGTCTCTTCACAAATTACAAGGGGTGTCCTCATATTTCAGAACTAGTGTAGAGACCCCTGACCTTTTGGATCTTTTAACATTGCATCAATAATATATTATGAAACCATGAGTTTTATGTTTTATGAGGAAAACACCCAAAGTTTTACATACACTGATTCTATTGTTGTACATTGCATTGTGGGTGAATTAGAAATTTGATGCAGCACTGGGGGATATAACCATCACGGACAATAGATCTCGATATGTTGCCTTTATAATGCCTTACACCGATTTGGGTGTTGGAATGATAACACGTAAGCCTATTCGCGACAAAAACATGTGGATCTTCTTGAAGCCGCTTGATGCAAATCTATGGTTCACGAGTGGAGCTTTCTTTATATTAACAAGCTTTGTTGTTTGGGTAAATGAAGATTTTCAAGGTTCACCAGCTCAGCAAATTGGAACTATCTTCTAGTTCTCCTTTTCAACCCTTGTTTTTGCTCATAGTAAGCTCTCTCTCTCTCACCCACACACACACACACACAAAATATACTAAATGCCAGAAAAATAAGACCAATGTTACAGATCTAATTTGCTAGCCTAAGGAATTACTGTTGTTTGATTGATGGAGTTCTCTATCAATTCATTCAATGGTTGTAATGTATTAGTTTCTGCTGCCCTAGTATTTTTATAATGGTACGACAACTTTAATTGGAGATTCTTGTGGAGAAATAGCTTATTTACCCTTTGTCCAAATTGGTTAGAAACTAATGAGAAGAGAGAGAGAGGGAGAGAGAGTTGTCCAGCCAGTCTCACTCTCGGCAGGCTTCATTCTTTCTCTCTCCCCCTCTTGGGCTGAGCGCTAGCGCTAGTGAGTTACGACAACAACAAGCTGTCTGAGGCAGGAAACAAACTCACTTTAGGCAATGTTGTAGTATCAACTAGTACAAAGATGAGACATAATAGCGAAGATCAATCCATCTCAATCTACAAAAGGCATTGTCTTGGGCATGCAACCCAAAAAGATAGAAAGACCACTCGCTCAAAAAAAACTCTTTTAGAGTTTGGTACAAGCCAAGCCCCCTCGATTTGGAGCTAGGCTTGGAAAGGGATCAAACATATTGAGGAGAAGATTTCACAAATGCCAATAGCCAATAGTAGATGTCACTAGATCCCATCATCCCTCTCTCCCTAGCCCTATCCATGCTCCCCTCTCCGGAAGATAATTGAGAATGGAGTGGGTGTGGAGGAGGAGGCTGAAATGGATCAAGTGTTGAGCATTTTTTGATTATCAGTCACAATGTTTGATTTTCTGCTTCATTGTAATTAGTTTGTATATTTTACAAAAAAAAAAACCTAATTATCGTGTTTGGCATTACAGGAGAAAAATTGTTAAGTATTTTATCAAAATTTGTGGTGATCATCTGGGTATTCGTAGTACTTATATATTGACTTCAAGTTACAATGCAACTTTTAGTTCAATCTTGACGGTTCAACAAATTCAATTAGCACCAAATAACAAGTATGTAGGGTACTGTTCTGGCTCTTCTGTGCAAGGAATATCTATTGCTAGCAACTTGAATTTCAAGGATGATAGACTTGAGCCATGTTTTTCACCCAATGACTACACTAATGCGCTATCAAAAGGAAGCAAGAATGGTGGTGTTGCTGCCATTGTTGATGAACTTCCATACGTCAAAATCTTCCTTGCCAATGCCAAGTATTCTGCAGACTACGCCATGTTTGCATCTGAACCTCTCACCAATGGTTTTGGCTTTGTGAGTATCCTTCTTTATTTGTCCATATACAAGCTCACCAGCATTCCGTGATAGTACTATTTTTTTTTTAAGTTAAATTGAAAGTATCTAGCTTTCTTAGAACACTATGATAATCCTCACGATCAGGTACATATAATCTCATCATTCCACATGTACACATGACAATTATCATGTTTCTCACATTTTAAATTCAACTATGATAATTAGTTTTATATTGCTTCAATTATAAGCATCAGTAATAAATTGTTTGGAAAGTCATCTCAATTTGTCTCTGAATTATGTGATTTCGTTTTACTTTATACCAAAATCTAATGACACGTAGACATTTTTCGTCTAAAACATAACAGACATTTAGTTTTATTGTAATGCAAAACTAATTCAAGTAGTCGAGGGGGCTATATTAACTCAATACGTGAGCGGACAAAATAATTGAGAGGTGACAAAATCATATATACCCTTTCCTGGATAAATCTATGAGGATGATCCTAAGAGAAGGGTCAATAGATTTTTTCTATATTTTCCCTCTCCTTTAGAATGCATGATATATGAAATAGTGGTTATATTTGAGCTAGTTTCTTAAGCATGTACTTTTGCAAGCCTTCTCAAAAGGTTCACCTTTGGTCTCTGAGATATCAAGGGCAATTGCAAAGCTAAGAGAAGATGGAAAACTTGAGAAGATGGAAAAAACATGGTTTAATACTCAATCATCTTTTATGCCCCATGGCTCTGAGACCAACCCCAACGTTCTGAACCTTGATAGTCTTCGTGGTTTATTTCTCTTAAGTGGGATTTCTTCAGTGTTAGCTCTTCTCATATTCTTGGTTTTCTTTCTTAACGAGAGATTTTGTGTCAAAAATCATGTCTTGAAGGCTCAAGGAAAAGTGTTGTTCATGATGAAGAATCTGTTCAGTAGAATCGCCATCATGATCAGAGAAAACAATGCAAGATAGTCAATGTGAGCCACTTAAACATTTTGCTCCTTTCATAACATCATGACCCTCATCAATATGTTGTTTCAATCCATTTGAATTCTTGTTCTTGCGTTTGTAAGGAATAGCCAGTTGAAATAGAGTGTGATACGTTCAAACATGCTAATTGTAAATGATTATATGTAACGGTATTAATTTTATCAGTTAACACAAACACGATACGAAATTCAACACAATACAAACCCTAAAATAACACAATCAATTTGTAAGATCCCAAAATGTAATTTAAGAATTTCAATTATGAATATGTTGTAGTTATGAGTTTCGAGGGTGTGAGATGTAAAACCCAACACTTAGTACTACAAACTCTTATGATGATATAGAGATTTACGGTATGTGATAAGCATGATATGAGTTATTTTTATGCTATGAAGACTTGTTATAGAGGTTGGAANGGTTTCAAGGGTGAGAGATGTAAAACCCAACACTTAGTACTACAAACTCTTATGATGATATAGAGATTTACGATATATGATAAGCATGATATGAGTTATTTTTATGCTATGAAGACTTGTTATAGAGGTTGGAATAAGTGTAAGAAGAGTTCATATTCCTATGCAAAGGATTATAAACTACTAAAAATGATTTAGAATTACATTACAAGCGTGTAAGAAAGTGTAGTGATGTTTGATTTGGATGGGACTTGAGTTACAGGTTAAAAATGAGTTTCAAATATGTTTAAACTTATTTCATGTGAATAAAAATTGATCCAAGAGTTTTGGGGTGAATGTGACCTAAAAAATAGATCAGAACGCTTAAAAGTGCGTAAAAGTAGGTAGTAGGGTTAATTGGATGAACANAAAGGATTATAAACTACTAAAAATGATTTAGAATTACATTACAAGCATGTAAGAAAGTGTAGTGATGTTTGATTTGGATGGGATTTGAGTTACAGGTTAAAAATGAGTTTCAAATATGTTTAAACTTATTTCAGGTGAATAAAAATTGATCCAAGAGTTTTGGGGTGAATGTGACCTAAAAATTAGATCAGAACGCTTAAAAGTGCGTAAAAGTAGGTAGTAGGGTTAATTGGATGAACATTTTGTCCAAGAGGAATCAAAAACCAGCAGCTTGGAGAGGCTAACCAGTTGGCCAAACTGGTTATCTGGTAAACATTACAAAGTTGGTCTGTTTGCTTTGCCTTAATTTGATTCTTGCCCTATAAAGACGCTCAACCCTATTTTCAGCATATTTTCAACATTGTCAACCCTAGAAAAACAGAGAGAGAAAGACAAAGGAAAAGGTTGGAGGTTTTGGGCTCTTGGCCTTTTTGCTTCAAAGCTAGAATTANGTTTGCTTTGCCTTAATTTGATTCTTGCCCTATAAAGACGCCCAACCCTATTTTCAGCATATTTTCAACATTGTCAACCCTAGAAAAACAGAGAGAGGAAGACAAAGGAAAAGGAAAAGGAAAAGGTTGGAGGTTTTGGGCTCTTGGCCTTTTTGCTTCAAAGCTAGAATTAATAGATCAATTTTTGTGACTTCGAGATAGGGTTTGTTTTCTCAATTTCTATCATTTATGCATCCATGCATGTTTTATGATTTCATGATTGTTGTTGGCTAGAATAAGTGAACAAATTCTTGTTACAATTCATAACTCGGTTTTGGTTGGGTTGACACCCTTGTGATTGAGTATTGGCAAACTTGAATGCACACCGTGGATGATGAGGGTNCGTTGGCTAGAATAAGTGAACAAATTCTTGTTCCAATTCACAACTCGGTTTTGGTTGGGTTGACACCCTTGTGATTGAGTATTGGCAAACTTGAATGCACACCGTGGATGATGAGGGTTGGTTGATGGTTGGTTTATTGTGAGGTTTCACGGAATTCTTACTAACTAGGGAGTATTAGTTAATGGTATTAGATATTGTTGTCGTCCTGAGGGGCACCACAGAATTCTCAGTTCGTATTCTCCCTAAAAAAAAAGGAAAGTATCGTGTTCCCCAGAATGAACAATCTCAAAGCTCCCCGAGGATAGTTTATGTGTGCACCGGTTATAATTGGTTATCTATTGGATCCTTGTAGCATTCATGATTCATGTGTACTTGATATTCTTGGTGAGCTAGTTGTTCACGGTGTTTTGGAAATTCTTGGTGATTGAATGCTTATTTGGGAACATAATTTTTTATCATGAAAATGCGTGCGTATTTTTTTTTTATAAATGTTTATATTCCTTGATTTAACATTTTGGCAATTTTTTAGAAGAAATTTTGTACGGGGCTAGTTAAGCTAACCCTTACTTAATATTTTTCAGAGACGAGCGTATCTTAGACATGGCTGGACACACCGATGGAGCTACATAGAGGCAAGGGTGGACACGAATCCACCCTCAATTTTTTTAAAAAAATTATATGTATGCTTATATTTATATTTTCTANGTGGAGCTACACAGAGGCAAGGGTGGGCACAAATCCACCCTCAATTTTTAAAAAAAAATTATATGTATGCTTATATTTATATTTTCTAAGAATTATGTAAATATTTTTTATTTGTGTCTGCCCTATAACTTTCTTACTTCGGTTGTTTAGTCTTTTTTATTGTATTAAAAGTTCTCATAGGGACCTTGATATTCATATTTAAGAATTTTTAATTTGAAAATGGAAGTGTTTGCAATTAACCTTTAATTGACATTTATTTTTTTGCGAGAGCTCGTATCTATTTTTATGCAACTATTGATTATAGTGTTTATTAAGTGTCAATTGATTTTCAAAATTTTTATTATGTTTAGTTCTTAAAATTTAGTTTAGGAGCTTCATTATTCTAACATCTCAGTGATAATGCTCAAATCAATCCTAAATACAACTCTATTTACTTTCCACTTTACCAAATTGAATTATAACTTCATCCTTTTTTGGAATGTAAATAATTTCATCAACTTATTTTAATTTCTAAATAACTTTATTATGATAATTAAGAGCAACTTAGGTAAGGACTCCCAAGTGAACATAGCAATTCCCTCCTATATATTTATATAATAAAGTAGAACGAAATTTGAATCTAAAAGACAAAGAGAGGTTCAGATCGTTTTGAGACAAAACATAAACACATCCAACGGACAACGTAATTCCAATATAAAAGACGGTTCAGATCGATTCAATATTATTAATCCGACGATCCTAATTAATCTACATTCCAACAATACTCAACCACATTCTTTTTATCTCTCCTCATCTTCATTCAAAACATTGGAGAGATTGACTAAGACTCCACTGCATTCCTTTTATCTCTCATCATCTCCATTTAAACTATTGGAGAGTTTGACTTAGACAATTGTATATCTATATATATTTATCTACACTAACAATATAGAGACAATTTTAAATTTTTAAATTTAAAATTAATACTCTTAATTTAAAAAAGAGAGAGAGAAGAACAACTAAGATTTAATTGAAATTTAAATATACAATTTATATATCATCAAAATTCATTTAATCTAATCCTACCCAAATATTATATATGCATAAAAAATTGACTAATTATCACCAATGTAAAAAGTGAAGCTAATTGTCATTTATATAATTAAAAAATATCAATTATTCACTAACAATCTATTAAATTTATTCAATAAACGATGTTTTAAACATTATCACTAAAATATTAGTATAATTAAACTATTAAACTAAAATCTAAGAGACATAGTAAAAAAATTAAAAATCAATTGGCACATAATAAAGATTATAATCAATACTCGAATAAAAATAAAAAATAATTTTTCGTAGAAAAAATAAAATCAAATGAAGATCAATTGAAAGCACCTTCACTTGCAAAAATTCATAATAAAATGAAGGTCATCTGAAGAAAGTCATATTATAATAAAAAAAAGACTAAATAATTATATATATATATATGTGTGTGTGTGTGTGTGTGTATAACTTTTAGAATATATATATATATATATATATATATATATATATATATATATATATCTCATATTTTTATAAAAAAAAATGAGGATGGGCTAATGTCTACCCTCACCCCTGTGTAGCTCTGTCCAAATATGTCATCCTATATTTATTTATCTATATCTATGTCTATATGATCCTAATTGGAGTTTTATTTCTTTTACATCTCTTTCTCTTACACACACTCTCATCTCTCATATAACTCTATCTTCCAAAAATTTGCCTTGGACGACTATATATATATATCTAATAATAACATAATACATATAATACCCATTAATACCCTAATCTTTCTCTATATTATATCCTCATCTCTCATAAGTTTATCACACCTCTCATATAACTCTCTTTCTATACACAAGCGAACACACACATGTCAATATCGACTCCTACAAAAAAAAAGATATTTTTTTAGGTATAATGATTAAATATATAAATTGTGTATATGTCGATATTTTTTAGGGGTCTTATTTTTAAAGAAGTTTTGTCAAAATTTTTAAAAAAATAGTATTTTTAAATTAACTTTGATTTGTGTAACTAAAGAAAATAATAAAAAAATAAAGTATTTTTGAAATTTTTATATAGCATAACCGGTGATCGAGGTTTTTTGAGTTGCTTAGTGCCTTCAGATACGGGTTATTACTAGTCAATCTATATAACAAGGGAATTAGGCATTTAAATTTTATATCCACATATTTTTTTCGCTCATTTCTCTCATGTTACTCATTTTTATCACATAACTCATTATTTTCGTCCAATATAATTTTATTTTTTGAACATTGTTCATACGATGGTGCATACATGTTAATATTTTTTTAATATCATAAAATATTACCACTTTTTGTTTTAAAACATAATGGATAGAAATTAAAGAAAGGGAAGGGGGAAAATTGATCTTTGATATAAGTAAAATTATGCTTTTTTTACACTCAAATTTTATATTACATCGTATCACCATGTCTTTAGACACGAATTATTTCTATAAACTTATAACTGTAAAGGGAAATTTGTCAATAGTCTACAAATATTCTGTATAAAGAGTACCTATAAACCTATAAGTATAACTGCATCACCTTGTTTTCTTATTCAAATTTCCAAAGTATTACTCAAACCCCCATCATCATCTCTCTCATGGTCATCCAACTTCCAAGACCCATCATCCATCTGAACCATACCCCTATTCTTTTCAATCCACCAAAACCCAGGCACCAGATATTTATCATTCAGAGCATAGCTCATTTTGTTCACAAGTGAAATGTCTCTTTTAACCTCCAAGTGAAACCCCCCTATAATCCCTTGTGTTCCAGCAATTGTATGCAAATAACCAGCCTCCATGTTATGCCAACTTGAAATATCTCCAGGGAACTTCAGGAAATTCGACTTCCGGCTATCCATAACCAGTTGTTCACCGACCTCCGTGTACCCGACGAGACCCGGACAGAATGGAACGACGTCCGGAGCATTACGGATACGGAGGAGACGGAGGTCGTCCATGGAATGGAAAATATTTTGAAAAAAGATGTCGCCTACTTGTGGGCATCCATAGCCGAATACGGTCACGGGACAGGACTTGTTGATGCCATTGAAAACTATATCTACTGCATTTAGGGTTGCAAGTGCTGCACCCAAACTGTGGCCAGTTAAAGTTATGCTGATATCCTCATTCTTGTATTGATCTACCAATTGCTTCACCTGAGATAGAACCTGCACTTCAAGTTCTACAAATTTAGTATGGTTTGTATATATATATGCCGGCTTTATACGTTTGAGTAAATCAGAACAAGGGAAAAAGCTATAAAATTTTCATACCATACCACAATGGAAAAAGCTATAAAGTTTTCATATACCATAGTTTCAATTAGGCCGGTCAATGGGTTGGGTTTGGATTGAATTCGGACTAATTCAAATTTGAATTCAATTTCAAAAGTTTGATCCAATAATCTGACAAATTTTATATTTGTGGTTCATATTTGAATCCGTTAACAACCCAAAACCCGATCCAAAAATTTGATCCAATCCAAATAATTTAATTGATTAAATTTTAACAAATTATACCTATATTTTTTAAAATAATCATTTAATTTCTTTAATATTTATATAAAAATAAATAAATAATTCGAATCGTACCTAATCAAATAGCATATAAGCATATTGAAATTTGAATCCGTTAAATTAGGTTTAAATTATTGGTAAAAAATATTAATCTATATTCAGTTAATCAGATTCAAATTAAAATTTGATCTGTTTACAAGCCTAGTTTTAAGAACTGAACCATGATTTTATTCTAAGGAGTTGTAATAATGGCGTAATTAAAAATTTTTCTTGGATGAGATAATTTAACCACTTATTATTGATAATGTTAAATGTTTAGTTGTACAGAATTTATCAAAATCAACATTCATGCAAATATTTTTATTTGGCTTCTGCATTCACGCGATATATACTTTATATATATGATTATTTGTTGGTAAAATCAGAAAAATTAGCTCATGCTTGTCATACTTTATCTATTTTTGTCAAAGTGAAGTTCATTACTTAATAATATGATATGTTCAAATCTATAATGGTTAATATAAAATAAAATCAAAAAAAAAAAAAAATTGGTTCAACGGCTAGGATGTTCATGTTAGTTGATACGCACCTCAACTAATCCCCTCTCCGAAGCGATCAAAAGCTGGCCATCCACGCCGAGAGTAGAGTATTCACGAGGGATTCCTCGTGGCCTGGCCCAAGGGGTTACTAAGATGATTCAAACTCGGGACATCTAAATTTACAATTCATCTCTATTACCATTTGAGTTATCCCTTTGGGTTTATAATACTCGGGTATGTAGAGTCAGTAAGTCTCTCTACTGCAGCAATCCTAGATAACATGCAAGGTCTAGCTTTACGTTTCCTAGCTTCTTGAGGCAAATTCGTTAGTGTAGTTGCCTTAATTATGTTCAACATTAAGAATTTACCTGGTCTCTTGCACTGACTTTACAGTATGGTGAGTGTGGATCATTTGAAGTGTAAATAGAAAGAAAACCCTTGTGCACATTAGCTCCACAAGCTTTCCCAAGTAACTTGGAAGCTGATACCAGTGGAAAATCAAAATCTTTTTGCCATTCCTGCAGCTTGATTGTCCCCCTCCAAGCAATCAAAATATCTCGTCTCCCCAACGCCACCTTCCCCTCCTCGGTGGCCACTGCCACATATCCTATCCAGTTGGTGTCTGTGGACCACGGGTTTTCAGCCGATGATTTCAACATGAATGCATCTGGAAGACCGATTTGAGATGTTGCATAGAAATACTTCACAACTTTGTACTTGTATGGATTCCCTTTCTCTAGGCCTACATTGTCAAATAGATTCCTTTTGGCGTACCTGCTGCTTCCTGCATATTTTGATAGTATCTCCATATTAAAAGTATCATAGGTTGATGAAGCCCTCTCACCATAGTGAATGAGGTATTTTCGGAGATCAATGTCGAGGGGGTCCAAGAGGTTCTTCCAATGATCCCTGCCACTAAGCTGTTTCCATCTTTTTGCTATTCCATTCATCATTTTTCTGAAAAATATGATGGATGGTTTTTCTACCTCTACGCGATCAACTTATGCTTCCTTTAATACTCCATTCGATCTTCTTAACGTGTACTTGACGTTATAGATTGATCACACTGACAAAAACTAATTTGAAAAGAACCAAATTTCGTGTCATTACGTATGTGCTAGCTAACTAGGGAGCCGGTTATATCTTCTAAGTGATCACACAATCTTTGTGATCAAGCATCTAGGAATGACATGAACATCCTCCTAGGATTCTGTTTCATGTATACACACACAAAATTTGCAGCTCAACCATTTGATCCCGCCACGGAAAAACCTCTTGAGGTGATGTCTATCTCTGTATCAACTGGGAAAATTTTATGAAACAGTACTCTAAGGATCAGACCCCCCCTTATTTCTCATAATTGAACTTTACATTTTACTTAACCTTCTAGTAGAAACTAGCTCTGATGTACCTGTAGTTGTGCTGATGTGTGGATAGGATATACATTGGTTCCATTACACAATTCAGTACTACAGGGAAGCATTGCACACTCACCTTTGGACAGCAGAAAACCTAAAACATTGTTTTCCTCAAATGTGTTTTCTTATCCCGATTTCATAAACCTAGGAAGTAACTGTGCTTCCATCAAGGATCAACATTTCTGAACGTTTCCGTTTCCAAGATGATCCAAACCTACCGACCAAAACGAAATTTTGATCCATGCTGCCATCACAATGCCCAGCTTCACCACACCAACATGTTTTACAGCAATTCAATACCCACGTAACCCATTGTCCCGAATCCAGAACAGACTCGCTCTTCTCCTAAAGCCATGGCATTCTTAAAATTTCTTACATAAGAATGTTAAATGGGACTCGACCAATCCTAGTATTCTCCGTGACTATAATAATCTAGAGGAGAGAATGTGAACTGCAGATAATGGCATCATTGGACTGGATGCTCTTGCCTTTCAAAATTCTATAATGAACTTAGAAAGAACAGAAAACCCAATTTACGAATCAACAAAAGAAAACATTGATGTTAAAGAAATCAGTATGGTATGCAAATAAAGGCAACCTAAATGTGTCAAGTAGATCACAACTTCAGCAGTCATAGATCCTAATTTTTCAAACATGAAAAGCAGTTATGTCTATGGAAATGTTGTCAACCGTGGGAGAAGTATTTGCCTTTTCATTTTCCTATCTGATCTTAACAAGACATAAACATAAGCCGATATAGCTTTCACAATTGGACGTCTTCATTCATAGCAAGATAAGCAACTCTTAGAGCAAATTCCAAGAGCCAATGACAGGAATTCAGCACACTGGTCAAATAAGAGACATTTCAGACTGCTAAATATGTGTTGATTGTGTTCTTCAATCAATTGGAGTTCTGATGTATTTAGGCATAGGCCTCTCCAAAATCATTAAATAGAATCTTCCAGTATACCATGAACTTTGAAGGCTTGATGTGACCCATAATTATTTCAGGAGTATGAAGTATGATTTGGTCAATAATAAGTCCTCCATCTACTGTCCCAATCTACTGACGAGGAAGGTTGAATATTGTTTATTTGGTTATTCCTTACCATCGTTTTAGAGAAACCACGAAGTTTTTGGGCAGGTTATTCAGCAAGTTTTCACAAGTGCCAGCAGGATTCAAAGTTTTTTAAATAAGTTCTGCAGATAATGAACTCTGTATTTGACCAAAGGTGCTTTTTGAGCTCAATACCAACCATGTAATAGGATATGTTTATTATGGATATATTAACATGACATAGATCTAAAGTTTTAGCAGTAAAATTTCTGGGAAAAATGTAAGAGGACTAAAAAAAGGAAATTACAGAAAAATAAAGACCAATAAAACCATTGAATATCTTGAACAACGCAGAAATTAAATGTATGTCCAGTATAGACGTAAAATTCTCAAAAAGGTGAATAAAATTATATTATTGTGTAGTCAAACAATAAAGGTTTTTCTAGATCAAACAATAGTGTAACCATTTGGTGTTTATTACAAGAAATAAAAACTGATTAAAGGCACGTAGCATAAGCAAACAGAATTGTGAAAAACAGACAATGCCTCGTGGCATCAGCAATGGAGGATATGGCAGAAGCCACAGGATGATCAACTTTGAGTGAAGCAGAAGAGCGCATGAACAAAAATGCTGTCATTATGATGTTATTTCGCCAAGTGTATCTCCTGACTGGAAATCCTTCAGAGTTTCAAAACAAAGAATCAGAACTTGATCAATAATTTGGAAAGAATAATTCCTATATTACTGGAGTACCATGGACATATTTTGATTAAGACAAAACATTTGATTGTATTGATGATACATGGAATATGCTGATACAAATATTGACAGCAAAGGGTGTCATCTAACTGAAATTATGGTACCATTACCTGTGAGAAGGAAAACCACAACTTAAAAGAATGAAACCGAGGCACTGCCCACCTTATCAAAGATTGTCATTAGTTGCTTTAACACCTGACTCAATTGATTTCAACGGACTACCAGATCTGCTGTTTCATAGAGAATATAAGATTATTAGCAGATCGAAAAACTAACTACAACAATAAATTTAATGAAAATTATTAGTAAAATATTGTGCTTGTGCTTTATGTTTCACTTATTTTTTGTAACTTTTTTGACCATTTATTTGATTATAAAGATTGAACGTGAAAAAAAGCAAATAAAATAAAGGATTGTAAATAGACACTTAGAGAGGAGGGCTAGCAGTGGAGGATTTTTTTTTTTTTGAGGGGGGTGGGGGTAGTTGGAATGGTGAAATAGGCCGGGATTTTGTTTTAGAAGACAACAATGAGTTCCAGTTTGCAATAGGAAAATGACAACCAAATCGAATCTGCAAGGTACCATCATAGCATTGCTAAGTAAACAACAAATCTTTATATGTATGAGTTACTACTGTATAGATATGTAAAGAATTAACTGCAAGATATTTGTTTAACCTTTTCATAAGTAAAGTGCCATTGATATTATGGCTCGAGTATATCCGTTGACTTAAAAATCATTCCCCCGCCATTAGGGAACTAAAAATAAATATATGAAGTAGGGGATCAATTCAATACCTTACCTACTGATTCGATGTGTTGCCACATTTGGAGCAGAATCTAATGGTATGATTCAGAAATCCCTGGTTACAAGAGGGTCGTAGTCATAAGCTTCACCAGCCTTCACAAATCTACCTTTCACACGCTTTCTAGTATCAGCTCTGGCTTTCCGAGAGGCATATCTTATTTGTTTGCCAAACCTGAAATCACAAGCCTAAATTTAAGAACCGGAGTCTGCAGGATCGATGTTTAAAAAGACTAAGGTTTATATGAATGACAAAATGTCTTTAGAGTTCAAGAATATGAAGAATTAATCGAAATTTATCTTCTGGATGACCATGCCAAATGAAGATCAACGCCAATACTTCGGAATCCATTTTAAAGAAATGGCTTTAAATGAAGACATTTTGCTTCTAAACTTTATATGCTATTGATCTACTCTGGAGTTCTTATAACTTTGACCTTCTATTTTGTTTTAAAAAAATGCCTTTGAATATTTAAAATTGGAATGTAAGATATAGTTGTAAACCTTCATGAAGTTTAGAATTAGAACAATCTGTAAAAGGAACACACTATATCAAACAGAAAAGAAGCCATTCAACATTCCAGCAGCTATTAAATCCACATCTTCCAAATTACAAAATATAAACAATCGTATGGCATTGGTTCGGGGCACATAATCTTTAAGTAGTTGATTTTTGCGGCTTACGTTAGAGCACTAACAAGGAAGAATTGATGAACTTCATATTTGTTGTATGCCAAGGCTCTATTTACTTTGTGAAAAGATGAAACTAAATGCTTAAAAAGCTTATCAAAGTCAAATGAATTTTGAATAAAATTGTTCCCTCTGCCCTTAAATTAGGTTGCTTTAGAAATTCCCAAAGAATTTTTTTTGTCCCATTAACAAAACCTAATCCAATGTATGGAGTTGAGCCACTTACATTCGTGTTTTCTTTTTCTCATTGTATCTCATCTTAGCTTTGGCCCTTGCCTGTGGACAGCTAGCTTCCAAATTTGACTCCCATGGTGATTCACCCGTCAGAAATGGCGATAATCCACAGTCTTGATAATCAGCAGCACTACTTTCTCCAGTGATATTGGACAGAGAGAGTGACATACTTGTAGGAACCTGTCCAGTGGGAAAACCCAAGCTGATATTCCTGTTGCAGCTAGAATTCAGCACCACACAATTGCCACTGCCACTCAAAGCCTGCATCACATTAGCTGGTCCAGCCACTTGTGGGGATTGAAAGGTAATGCAATCTTGTTGCCCAGATGTTGTTGCCTAACAAAGTACACAGTAGTAACAGCTAGTTATAAAAAGGGAAACATTGGAAACTATGTACAATCAAACAAACACTTTTTTTTGACTGTTGATCTTATATACTGGTGCTTATCTGAATTTGATTGAACTGCTGTTCAATAGCAGCTATTTAATGCACAATCCGAAACTTTTTTTTTTGTTCTGTGATCTTAATGAATGCAGGTGGCCGGGGAAGGGATGGGGGGCGTGGGTGGATGATCAATGCAGAAAATGACAATATATGACGATTTGTGGTACTATATGATTTAACATATCAGAATGTAAAGAGCAAAAAGGATGAAATGATAATCAACTAGATGCAAGAAATACAGGTTTGAAGACAACCTCTAAAGCAGTTTCTATATGGCTGTTGGATTCAGTAACTGATATGTTTTTCTCCAATACTAAGCAATCCAATCTGCCATCCTCACAACCGTATATAGAGTGACCTTGTGAATTGACGAACACCTCATAACCACTCTCAAGGTTGTTTGCAACATCATCCAAGTCGACTCCTTCACAGAGATCATCGCCTTCATGAACTCCCAGATCCTCGAAATTTGAACCACCCTGCTGCAGTTTTGTAAGATAAGCACAAACCACAGAACAATTGGAATTTACAAGTTTCAGTTTTCAAAAAAGGCGCTTATGTGATCAAATCAAGAACAAAAACTATGACTCCTCAATGAAAAGACTAGGAACAAAGGGTAAACATTCACCTTTGGCAGATTTGATCCCTCAGGGAAGAAGGGGGGTTGATCTCTATTATACGATTGTAGGAAGTTCTGATTCAGTGGAATGAGAGAAGATGGGCTGATCCAAGGTTCAAACTTCACACAGGTTGCTAACTCATTTAACCTGCTAGCTACCAATCCCTCATTTCCTCTAGGCTCCAAGCAGTTAGTCATTGAATTCTCATTCATAGCTGGTGCATTCATTTGGTTCCAAGATGCATCAAAACTGCTCGGAAAGGGCAAATCAAGAACTGAAAACCAAATTCTTGAGAACTCAGCAATAGAAGGACATCCAGTATAACTACTTAATTTCTGGCGTCGATGCCCAGGGCCTGAGCAGCCATTTCCATTCCAGTCACATGCATGACACAGAGACAATTTATCATCCATGCATCGGACAATGGCAGGCTGTGAATTGCACTTGTCACATATGAGGGAACGAGGGTGCCTCCGCGCCAAGGAATTAGCAGAGTGAACACAACCATCACAGCGCAAGCAAAGCCGAGCTGAGTCTGATTTACAGAACACTACTGCCCTCACTACTCCACAAAACTCACATAGAGGTTCCATTCTTGCCTAATTATTGTTCCTCCTTAACTAACATACCTAACTCTATTTCTTTTTCCTTTATTTTGGAACAAATAACTTGAAACTAAATGGCGGGAATTCAGCTTTATTGTTTGAATCGTCGAATTCCAGACTAGTCCTACATCATTCAAAAGCAACCATAAGAACGAATCAACATCAGACTTGATAAGATTCCCAAGTTTTCAACAATAACACAAATGACTGATCAGAAAAAAAAATTTCCTTGTCATTATGGAGATTTGTCCCAATCACACGTTTTTCAGACTGATCGATACAACACAAAACATCAAACGCGCATAACCATTCTCATCATAAATTTGTAGATTAATAGATCACTTTGTATGACATACACAAATCGAATAAACAAAAACTTTCTTACGAAAGTTGAACTTAAATAGCTTGAAACTTACTAGTGATACAGAAACAGCCGAATCCCCACCACGTTATAGTAGAAGTACTAACAAAATCAAAAATTCATCAACCAACATCTGGAAAGATAGAATCCATTGATGGAAGCAATAAATAAAATTTGATTATGGAAGCAATATATAAAATTTCACTAACAAAGTGGAAAATTTCTTGGGATACAAGGAAGTGAAGCAGATTAAACTATTGATGTCTCCAATTTTTGGTAATTTTGTGAGACTCTAGGAAGGTTGAACTGATGGTGATTTGTTACTTTTTAAGGCTAATAGTATCTTGAATTACGAATTATCACTCGAATTTTAATTTGTACCTTTAAAATTTAAAAATATTAATTTCTATCCTAAAAAACATAAATTCGTATCTATTTGAACCACGGATTAACCGTCATTCATTTTATAGTTAAATTACTGGTGTCCTTACTCTTGGTCTCATCGTAGAAATCTTTTTTGCTTTCCGGTAGTCTTTTTTGACAAAATGGACGGTAGTTAGTCAGGTGCATATTGATACAAATTTATATCTTTCAGGGTATAAATTAATATTTTAAAATTTTGAGGGTACAAATTAAAAATAGAGTAATCTTTTGGGTGCAAGTTAGGATTAGCCCTACTATTAATGCGTGTTTGTTTTGATCTATTGGGTGCTTGCCACGTGGCCAGATGTGGGACTACAAAAAGTGATATGGTTGCTGATGTGGAAATGGAATACTTTGGGTTTGAGATCTAGTAATAGTCACACCCTTGTGACTCGCTCTCTAGATCGAGCGATGGCAAGAAGTGTAATTAAGTGCAAGAGTGAGGGGACTTGGGAATAAGTGAAACTCAATAATCCCACCATATATATTGATTTAATATATAAAATTTGATAAACTATATGATAAGCCACCTTTCGGGCAGACTATCATGTGCCCATTGCAAGAGGGAAAAAGTAACAATTTATCATGGAATTAGGCATTAACAAAATTCAACAATGTATTTTTCATTCCTAGCCCACACGGCGATCAGCCCAATCCACCTAAAAAAAAATCGGGTGGGGGCTATTCCCACCCAACAAATATCAATTTCTACTCCATTAAAATTTTTATTATTAAACTACTAAGTCTATCTTTTTTATAACCAACCCATTTTAACTAAGTTTACCTCATGTTATACACACCATTTTAATAAGAAGTTTATCTTCTGTCTTCTCATAACTAGGATTTCATTCACTATTTCCTCTCATAGACCTTATACAAAATAATTTTTTTCAATATGAATTGNTTGTCTTGTCATAACTAGGATTTCATTCACTATTTCCTCTCATAGACCTTATACAAAATAATTTTTTTCAATACGAATTGATTAGTAAGATGAGTATATCACTTTCTGTATCTGTACATTATCCAAGCAAGGGCGGAGGGACAGCTGGGTCAGGGTGGGCAAGTGCCCCCCTTTCAAAAAACAAAATTTATTAGTTAGATATATATATATATATATATATATTAATATATATATATATATATATATATATATTATATATTTTTATAATATATTATGTGTATCCCCCTTATTTATATTAGGCTCATATTATTTATCCAAAAGAATTAAAAAATTAAGCTTATTTAAAACAAAAAAAAATTGAGCCCAATATTATCCATTCAAACTAATTAAAAATACAATTTTTTGACCTATTACAATCCATCCAAACCTATTAAAAAAATAAAACTTTTTGTCTAACATTAAAAACAAAACTTTGGACCACCATTAAAAAATAAAAATTTTGGCCCAACATTAGTAACACCTATTAAAAACAAAGCTTTTTGTTTTAGTGAAAATTGAAAGTAAGTTCCCCTAAATATACTTGTTCGGAGATAAGTCCTGCAAGAAAACTTATAAGAAGTTAAGTACATGTTTAAAATTATATGTAATGACTTAAGTCCATTTTTTTTTAATCTCAGAAATATCTTTCCTTGAAAAGAGGTTAAATTAATTTTCTATTTTGGATATAGTTATCCCGCAATTGAATGTCAATTAAAATATGTCAATAAAATCTCCATCATAAATTTAAAATTTAAATTTAAAGCTCTCTCTCTCTCTCTCTCCAGCCTGCTAGTGGCGTTGTTTCATTAATGTTCATCTTTAATTTTCTATGAATTATGTCAATTTTGTGGGTAACAGATGAGAGTCTCTGGTCTTTGTTAATTTTTTATTTTTTGTAATTTGTGGTATTTTTTGTGGGGGTTAATTTGTTAAATTAAATGTTTTATGTTATTATTTTTTTTATTATGTTATTGTTCATGTTACTGTTTTTGTTGAGTATGTTACTGTTCATGTTATTATTATTTTGAGTATGTTACTACTATTATTTTTCAAAATATTAATATTCAATGTTACTATTTCCTTTTTTTAATATTACTATTTTTTATATTTGAATGGTACTATTTTTTGCGTTTGAATTTGAGAGAAATAATTATTTGTTAAATATATTATAGTTTTTGTTAAACATATTACTATTTTTGTTGAACATGTTAATATTTTGTTGAACATGTTACTATTGTTATTTTTTAAAAATATTAATATTGAATTTTTCAATTTGTTTATGTTTATTATTTTTTTGTGTTTAAATATAATGATAATTTTTTTTTTGTATTTTAATGTTACAAAAAAATTGGGTGGGGCTATTCCCACCATGCAGATATCAATTTCTACTTTATTAAAAATTTTATTATCAAATTACTACGACGACCTTTTTTATAATCATCTCATCTTAACTAAGTTTACCTCATGTTATACGATTTAATAAAAAGTTTACCATCTATCTTCTCATAATTAGAGTTTCATTCACTATCTCTTCTCATAGACCTTATACAAAATAACTTTTTTCAATATGAATATGAATTGATAAATAAGATGAGTATATCACTTTCTGTATCTGTACATTAACCAAGCAAGGACGAAGGGACAGCTAAGCCGAGGTGGGTAAGTGCCCCCCTTCCAAAAAAAAAATATTAGTTAAGTATATATATTATATATTTATATAATATATTATGTGTGCCCCTTCATTTATATTAGACCCACATTATTTATCGAAAATAATTAAAAAATTAAGTCCATTTAAAATATAAAAAAAATTGAGCCCAATATTATTTACCCAAACTTATTAAAAAAATAAATCTTTGACCTATTACAATCCACCCAAACTTGTTAAAAAAAGAGATAATGAGATGTAAGTACTTTTTTCAAAACTTATTTAGCTTTAAATATCATTTTCAAATTTATCCTCCTTTAAGTCCTCTTTTTTATCAAATAGTTGTTAATAAGTACACATTTAAAAACATTTTCAAATTCTTTCTAAAATGTATTCCATAATTACTCTTACCATAAATATTGCATATCTACTTGAATGTGAGACTTTCAAGATTAGAATGTGAGACTTCAAGATTCTTTTTGATATTTGTGTATCATTTGAATTTTAAAAATTCATATNACCATAAATATTGCATATCTACTTGAATGTGAGACTTTCAAGATTAGAATGTGAGACTTCAAGATTCTTTTTGATATTTGTGTATCATTTGAATTTTAAAAATTCATATATATATACACACACACACATATGTATATACACACACGTAATACAGTGACATCAAATAGTGACACACTCAACAAAAAAATAGTAACATTAAACAGTGACACGCTTAACAAAAAAATAGTAACATCAAACAGTGACACGTTCAACAAAAATATTTGTGTTACTGTTTGATATTACTATTTTTTTGTTGAATGTGTTACTGTTTAATGTTACTATTTTTTTGTTGAGCGTGTCACTTTTTTATGTCATTGTATTACGTGTGTGTGTGTGTGTATATATATATATATATATATATATATATANTGATTTTTTTTAGCATATGTACTTCTATCCCAATTATTTTAAGAAGTGTATTTTTATCCTATTAAATTTTTTGGGAGGTACTGGCCTCCCTAAACCCCTTAAAAAACTAAAACTTTTGGTCCAATATTAAAAACAAAATTTTTAGGCCACCATTAAAAAATAAAGTTTTTGGCCCAACATCAGTAACACCTATTAAAAGTAAAGCTTTTTTTTTTCTTTTCTCTCTGTCTCACTCACTCCCAGTTGCCCAGCCGAAGAACAGATAGTAAAGGTGTTTTTCACAATTCGTTGAGTGTTTTTTGTTCCTTGCATCGACACAGCAGAACCACCACCAAGCACCGACAAAAGTAAATATACTCTCTCTCTCTATCTCTCTCTCGCGCGATCAACACAAGCCAACGGCACACACGTGCACACTACACTGTGCACACAACACACACACAAATCCTTTATTTTTAAAATTTTTAATTAATTAGTTTTTGTAATTTTCTTAATTTTTTGTGCATTTTGCCCTTATTTGAATTTTTATGCATTTTTTCCTAATTTATTTTTTTGTACATTTTTCCTTAATTATTTTCTTGATTTGGTATAGCCTGGATTAGTAATTTAGGATGCCTTGAAGACCTTGAATTGCGGTTATTAAGTCGATAGTAAAAATTATTTTTTGATAACTCTCAATCCAAACCTATTTTTAATACTTTGAATAATATTACTTGGATTTATTAAAATTATGAATTTGAAACTTTCATGCATTTGTACTTGTATTTGCTTCCTAATACAATATATTCTTTAGAATGATAGTGATACAATTGACAAAATAGTTTGTTTAATTAATTGTAAAAGTTGATATATAAACTCATTTTCTTGAATAATTTTTTGAAACAGTCATGGAGAAGTACTTCAAGAGAAAGTTTGAGTCAGAGTTATCACCTCCTCTAAACAAAGGTGGTGATTTTTTTAAAGAAAAGTCATGTAGATATTAATTTAGCTGGATCTTTCATCAGATCTCGGACTACGGCCTTAGATTATGAATTATAATCTTAATGATCGAGACCAAATTCGTAGAACTTATCTACAAAAAGGTCTTTGTCAACCCCATGACCATAATTTTCCACAAAAAGAATTTTGTATTAAATTACGACGGTTTAACAAAGCTTGATTTTCTTAATTTGGTAACTGACTTGAGTATAGTGTAGCAAAAGATGTAGCATTTTGCTTGTGCTGTTATTTTTGTAAATTAGATATAAGAGAACAATAGGGTGGCAAAACCTTTAATAGCTCGGGCTTTTCAAATTGGAAGAGAATAGAGAAGTTCTAAATACATGTTGGAGGCGTTAATAGTTTTCATAACCAAGGTTGGAGAAAATTTCAAGATTTATTAAATCCAAAACAAAGTATTGAAGCTATTTTCTTCAAACAGTCAGACCAAGCTTGAAGTGAAAATAGAACCTGGTTGAATGTATCCTGATTATATTCGATTTCTTCTAAGGCAAGGGCTTACATTTTGTGGTCACAATGAATATGAGAATTGAAGTCACCAAGGAAACTTCCTTGAGCTTCTTAGATTTCTTGCGAATCACAATAAGGATATTAAAGTTGTGTTGAGAAATCCTCTTGAGAATCTCAAGTTGACTTCGCCTGAAATTCAAAAAGACATTATAACTGCAGCTTCTGGTGAAACGTGTAATGTTATTGTGACCCTCCTTGGAGATGCACTTTTTTCTATTCTTATTGATGAATCACGTGACGTATCAACAAATGAGCAAATGGTTGTTGTGTTGTGATTTGTGGACAAGTAGGGATATGTAGTTGAACACCTTTTAAGTTTTGAACATGTTACTAATACTAGTGTTCTCTCACTTAAAGGTAGCTATAAAAGATTTATTTGCTAGATATGAGTTGGGCTTGTCAGGATTGCACAGGCAAGGTTACGATGGGGCTAGTAAAATGCGATGTGAGTTCAATGGTCTCAAGACACTTATAATGAAGGAGAATGAATATGCATATTATGTTCATTGTTTTTCGCATCAATTGCAATTAGCTCTTATGGCTATTGCAAAGAATCATATTCGAATCGCGACTCTTTTCAACTTAATTGCTAATATTGTGAATGATGTGGGAGCCTCATGTGAACGACGAGATATTTTTAGGGAGAAACAAGCAACTAGAGTTATTGAATTACTCGATAATGAAGAGCTTTCAAATAGTCAAGACCTAAATCAGGAAACTAATCTTACACATACTTTTGATACACATTGAGGTTCACATTATTATTCGTTGATCAACTTGATTAATATGTTCTCATCAGTGACTGATGTGCTTGATTTGGTTTCAAAAGATAGTATAAATGCAGAACAAAAAGGGGAGGCAAATGTTCTTTTGGATTTGCTACAATCTTTTGAGTTTGTATTCAATCTTCATTTAATGAGAAATATTTTGTGAATCACAAATGAGTTGTCGCAGATATTACAAAGGAAAGATCAAGATATCGTGAACTATTATGACATCAGTTCAAGTATCCAAGTAACGACTTCAAATGATGAGGAAAAGTGGTTGGAGTTATTTTCTTGATGATGTCACATCTTTTTGTGAAAAATATGAGATAGTTGTTGCAGAGATTGATGATATTTTTAAAGCTCAAGGGAGGTCAAGACGTACTTAAGAAAAGATAAATTTGCATCACTGTAAAGTTGAGTTATTTTATACTGTCATAGATATGCAACTTCAAGAATTAAATAATCATTTTACTGAGTCAAACACTAATTTACTTCTTTGTGTGACATGTTTGAGTCCTTCTGATTCTTTTTTACCTTTTGAAAAGGAGAAATTAGTTCGTCTTGCCCAATTTTATCCCAAAAAATTTTCTTCACTAGAGCTCATGATACTTTCTAATCAGCTGGATAGTTATATTATTGATATGTGCTCTAGTATTGAGTTTTCAAATTTGTTAGGGATTTGAGATCTTGCTCAAAAAATGATTGAGACAAATAAACATGTGTTATATCCATTGATCTACTTACTTGTAATATTGGTATTGATCTTGCCAATTGCGAGAACATTTTCAACTATGAAGATTGTGAAGAATTGATTGTGTAATCGAATGAGCGATCAGTGGATGATAAATAACTTGATTGTATACATAGAGGACATTTTCAATTGCATTGGTAGTGTTGTTATCATGCAACGCTTTCAAAATATGAAATAACGTCGTGGTCAATTGTAAAAGAACATAGTTAATCTCATTTTTTGTAAAAGGAGTCTAATTAAAACCTTATTTTGCGGATTTTTTTTTATTTTTGTATCTCGTGTATATCGTTTTTGGCTCTTTTGTCAATGAAATTCTAGGTATTATATATAATTTAAAAAATTTATTTGTCTTTAACTTTAATCTTTAAGAAAATAAATTTTTAAACTTATAGTTAGTGCCCCCCATGTATAAATTCCTGGCTTCGCCCCTGTATCCAAGCCTATTCTAACTTCTATAAAGAAAAAAAACCTCTGTTAGATTAATTTGATCACAACAACTTGTGTTGTTATAGTATAGACAACAATATTAATTTCTTTTTTAATGGACACAAATTGGATCAAAGAAATCTATTGAATATACCAATGAGAATAATTTATATGTAGAATTATAAATAATTAAGACAAGAATTTATGATGTTTCGCTTTTCTTTCTTGTTACAAATGTGTATGAATATATACACACACACATAAAAATCCTAAATAAAAAATAATTAAGTTTGACAAAATAAAACATGAAATCACACAACATACATGAAATCAAACAAAAAATTAAACGGATAAGTAATACTAATATATATCTCATTAGGAACTTAGTGTTAATCTAATAATTCCTGTGAAATCGCATCATTATGTCAACAAATTAGATCAAATTTTTAGGTCCAAATAACATTATTCAAATTCACATTGAAAAATCCTTTTTTGTGCAGGATATATAATAGGAAATAGTGAATGAAACCCTAATTTTAAGAAGATAGAACGTGAACTTATNCACATTGAAAAATCCTTTTTTGTGCAGGATATATAATAGGAAATAGTGAATGAAACCTTAATTTTAAGAAGATAGAACGTGAACTTATTATTAAAGGGGTGTAAATAACATATGGTGGGTTTAGTTAAAATGGGGTAAACATAGTAGTTTGATTAAAAATTTTAATGGGGTGAGAATAAATATTTATGAAGTGAAAATAATCACACCCAAAAAAACCCGATCCTTCCCTATCAAATGCAGGCACACTCCTCACGCCTCTCTCTCTCTCTCTCTCTCTCTCAGATCTGATCTTATCTCTTGCATGCACACACAATTTCATATTTGAGTCTCGTCCCTTTCGCTGCTACAAAATCAGAGTTTCTCTCTGTTGACGAACCTTTACATAAGGCTTAGTCAAGCGAGCTCCAATCTGACCCATTTTGAGGTAATTTGTACTAAGTGAACATTTAATTGCTATATTAGTCATGTGGTATTATTGTTTAATGAAATTTTTTAAAAATAAATAAAGTGAATCTTTTTTTGATTAAGATTAATTATTATATTACATCAATAGTTGGTTGTCTAATTTTGTAAGATTCTTTTATTTACTTATTAATAAGTCAAAACATAAGGTAACATGTATAACTTTTTTTTGTTATTCAACCATTCAAAATATTAGAGTCAATTTACACGCAACTCGATATATATAATGATTTATAGTGCGTTTGATAACGTTTTTGTTTTTATGTTTTTTTTTATAAAAAAAATAGAACTATGTTTTGTTTTTTTTTTTTGTGATAAAAATTAAAACTATAAAACATGTTTGATAGTCATTTATTTTTTAAAAATTATGAAATAAAAATAAAAAACTTGTTTGATTTTATACCAAAGATTCATCACCCAAATCCCACCAACCAACACCACTAACCACCCAAAACCACCACCTAACTCTACCATGGAAANTTTTTTAAAAATTATGAAATAAAAATAAAAAACTTGTTTGATTTTATACCAAAGATTCATCACCCAAATCCCACCAACCAACACCACTAACCACCCAAAACCACCACCTAACTCTACCATGGAAACCCACCACCTAACCCCACTGACCACCCCCACCATGGAAAGTTTGAAACCCACCGAAACTCACCCCTAATCCATGCCCACCCCCATCCTCACCACTGAAACCAACCGAAACCCACTCCCAATCCACCCCCACCACCACTGAAACCCACAACCCACCCCCACCAGCACCGAAACCCACAACCCCCACGCCCACCACTGAATCTCACCCCTAATCCACCACTGAAACCCACCCCCCAATCCACCATTGAAACCAATCGAAACCCACCCCCACCACCACCCACAAAACCCAACCACGTAACTCCCCAACAGAACCCATTAGAGAAGGGCAATAGAGAGAGAGTGTGTGTGTGTTGGCTCTTTTGTCACTCCTTCGTAGCTCTTTGTAGCTGCCTAGTGAGAGAGATGAATGAGAGAGATGAATGAGGGAAGAGGAAAAAGGAGTAAGGAATGCTTTTATAGTGAGAATGAAAAAATTTTTTTTTTTTGCTGCTAATGGAGTTCGAAGGCTAGACTTCATTAAATGGGTTAAAGGGATGCCCATGTGTTCCTTTTTCTGTGTTTTCAAAAATACCTCTTTTGATGTTTTTAAAATTTGGGGTCGTTTACAAAACAGGTCAACTAAAAAAAAAATAAAAACACTCTTCAAACGCGTCAGTATTTTTTCTTTTAGCAAAAAATAAAAATAAAAACTGAAAAAAATACAAATACATGATTAGCGAACACTACCTTAGACGTAGTAATCAAAGTGAAACACAGCTTGTTTGTTCCACTTGGAGCACTGGTGACAAGTATAACCTTTTGTTTTTGTTTTAAATTTAATCATTAAAAATGTTTGAATGAATGGCACGCATCTTAAAATGTATAATAGTTTAATAGTCAAAAGGGAAACACAACTTTGTTTGTTCCACTTGAAACATAACGGACTAAATCAATACCTGACCCGCACTAGAGACTTCTTTCGATTTGCCGTCCGCAAAGACGAAGAAAACCTAGCACAGGTTGCCTCTTTCGATCATTTCCACAAACACCTCACTTGCAATCCCCGAAACCGAAACTCTCACACACACGAAGATGTTGGCTGCTAAAACCTTCTCTTCTCTCGCTTCCTCTCTCCCAAAAACCCTCCAAACCCCCAATCTCACCATCCCACCACTCTCCTCCACCGCCAAGACCAAACCCCAAAACCCATTTCTCACCTCATGTCTCAAATCATCCTCACAAGCAATACTCACTGAAACCCTCTCAACCCATTCAACCCCAGGTCCAACCCGTGTCAAAATCCTCTCAGAGGCCTTACCCTTCATTCAGAAATTTCGCGGCAAGACCATCATAGTTAAGTACGGCGGCGCCGCCATGAAATCAGAGCAATTACAGGCCTCCGTTATCGCCGACCTCGTCCTCCTCTCCTGCGTCGGCCTTCGCATTGTCTTCGTCCATGGTGGCGGACCCGAGATCAACCACTGGCTGACCCGGTTGGGCATCAAGTCTAATTTCCTTAATGGCCTCCGAGTTACAGACGCCTCCACCATGGAAATTGTTTCAATGGTGTTAGTGGGTAAAGTCAACAAACACCTTGTAGCTTTAATCAACAAGGCCGGCGCAACCGCTGTGGGCCTATCGGGCATCGACGGCCGGCTCTTCATGGCCCGGCCGTCCCCAAACTCGGCTGAATTGGGTTTTGTGGGGGAGATTGCTAATGTGGATCCCACTGTCCTCCGGCCGCTCATCGATAACTACCACATCCCCGTGGTTGCGTCAGTGGCGGCTGATATGACTGGGCAATCGTACAATATTAACGCGGACACAGCAGCGGGGGAGCTGGCAGCGGCACTAGGGGCGGAGAAATTGATTTTGTTAACTGACGTGGCGGGGATACTCGAAAACCGGTATGATCCAGGGAGTTTGGTGAAGGAAATTGATATAAAAGGCGTTAAGAGGATGATGGAGGATGGGAAGATTGCTGGTGGGATGATTCCTAAAGTGAATTGTTGCGTGAGGTCATTGGCACAGGGGGTGCAAACAGCGAGTATCGTTGATGGAAGGTTGGAGCACTCTTTGCTGCTCGAGATTCTGACGGATGAAGGGGCTGGAACCATGATCACTGGGTAAAACTATTGGAACCAAATTGTTGTTAGTAGCTGATGTTTGAATGTTATTTGGATTAGGATTGATTAAGCTATAAGATGATGTTTTGATTTATGGATAAGAGATTGAGAATGTCTGTCACATGATTCACGAGAGAGAAGAGATGTTTTTGTATCAGTAGGTTTTTTCTAATAATGAGCTAATGATCCCAAGTACCTTGAATTTGTGGATTGAGTTTTGTTTGTTTAGCTGTATTATTATAAATCATGAATGGGCATCCATTAATCTCAACAACTTTTTTGGAACATAAATATAAGATAGTTGATTTAACAATTGCTGTTCCGAAAAACAAAAATGCAGAATTTGTGAATTCAATGTTTCAAATTCTATACCGTTTAGGAATGGGACTTGGGTTGAACAGTTTTATGTTTGCATCACCCAGATTATGTATGACAACCACCTTTATATACAATATCTTGAGATAATGAAGAGTAAAAAGTATCTGGGAGAACCCTATCTGGCACTTGCCAAGTAAAAAGGACATTTATTGGCATTGATCCCTACAATGCATGGTTCTGGAGTGATAAGCTGGACTCAAACAAGTGGCAGTTCACAGTCTCGAACCTTTGTATTAGTTCCAGTGGATATTGTAATAGCTCTGCACTTTGCATTTTCTTGTTAGATGTAAAGTGAGTCCAAGTACTGAGATTTGATTCAAGAATGAACACCAAGGACTTTGCCCTGAAATCTGATTCGCTAGGCTGTTGCATCTATGATCGAAGTACTTGGGAAGCTGTTCCAACCTCGTCAATCATGAAGAATCTTGTATAGCCAGAGAGTATCAGATGGAGTTGCCCTCAAACTTAGATGTTGGGTCATCACTAACTCCATCAAAGGAGTTCTTGAAGGACAAGTTGTTCCTAGAGAGGGCTGTCCCCTCATATTTTCAATGTCAACCTATGTGATTATTACACATAAATGGAATTTTATTCGTTTAATAAGCTCCTCAAAAGTATCCAAGTATCTGGTCAACTATTGGAAAATGAACTGCCATCTTGTTTGGAGGTGCTGTAACTATTCCCAACAAAAGTCACATCTGTGGAAATCTGGAAGCACGCCTGTTTCTATGATGATCTTGGTAATAAAAAGCTTTTTGGCTTCCTAGTGTATGCTTAGACCTTCCTTCCCTTGTGAATGAATTTTTTGGTACACATTCAATTGGTTGTTTATCTGTTAGGTACAAGTATGCTGGCAAATAAGGTTGAGGAAGATTATTTGCATTCAACAGATTCGAATGATATGAAGGGATATGTCCATGCCATGACTCAAATGATATGAAGGGGTATGACCATGCCATTGAGCAGTGCTGCGATAATGACATCTCTTATTTTGTCATATGGAGATTTTAGGTATCTTCTTGTCATATTATGAAAGGTTAGTTGAATATGTTTTGAATAGAATTTGTGCTATACCTAATGGATTATTGAATAGTTTGATTAACTAAAACCAGTTTAATTATATATACATATATATTATATTATTATCTTATCAGCTTGGTTTCTACTGAGTGGAAAGTGTGACACCTTAATTTTAATCATTTTTGTATGTTTCTGCTATGAAGGTCCTGTATTTTAAATCCATTACGATGGTTGAGCTCAGAACTATGCCACTGGTCAATGAAAAAGCAACGAGGCTGCCATAACCCTCAAAGGTGAAGTTCAAATGTGATGGGGCTTTCAACGAAAGTGTCCATAAGGCATTAGTGGGTATTGTAATCAGAAATGGAAAGGGAGAGTTGCTGGAAGGAAGAGCAAGAACTATTCCACTGGTATCAATTCGTTTAGCTGAAGCAATGGCAGTTAGAGAAGCTTGCCTCATGGTGGCATCCACTCTGAATTTAGAGCCTGCAATTATTGATAGCGATGGTGCAGGAATCATTCAGCTTGGCTCTACTGAATCCACCCGGGCAATTGAAACTTTGGGAGAAGACATTAGAGGTATTGTTGCAAGACTGCGGTTACAATTGAGCCATGTTCCAAAAATAGTAATCAAGCTGTTCACTGGGTAGCTGCAGCCGTAAGTAGAAATGCTTTACCAATCGAGCTGACATAAATAGTTCAGTATCAATGAAAAGGCAATGGCCACCAGTTCAAAAACAAAAAGATGGTTGATCTCAGGATCTTTTATATGCATTGATGGGTCAAGTTCAAAGGGCCTAGCTCAAATTATAAGTCCTGTCCGAGTTTATAGTTCATCTCCAAGAGGTCTAGCAAGTGTAATTCAATACGGTCAACTAGAATAAGCTCATTAAGAATTAAGGAGCAACATTAGCAGGGAGTATGCAAGGTCATCCAAAAGCCTCCTCTATCACTTTGGAGCAAGGGTTGTCCAAGAACTTCCTCTACCACCTTTGGAGAAAGGGTCGTCCAAGAGCATTTTCTACCACTTTGAAGTAAGGGTCATCCAAAAGTCTCCTCTAAGCCACCAAGGGAACATCTAGAAGCCTCACCCTCGCCGTTCAGAGAGAGTCAACTTTACCTCATCCTTTGACTAAGTTTTTTGGAGAGCACCATAACTTTCTTGCCCGTTGAGGAGAGGAGAGATCGTCAAGCTATTTAATCACTATTAAAATCACCCCAATCCGTTATGACTATTAAACGGCCCCAACCCGTTATGACCGTCAGACTAGTTATTCAATTACTACACTAAGTCACTATAAATTTTAAACTTCGCTAACACTTGGGAGACATCTCTCTCATTTTGAGCATAATACTCTCCTCTTCTCTGAAAGTTTGTAATCTTGTGCTCTCTCTCCACACCAGAGATAATAAAATTCTGGCAATCCTTATCATTCAAAGTGAACATAAGTCATATTGATCGAACCACTATAAATCTTTTTTTCTCTCTCCCTCTACTTTGCTGTATTTTATATTGTTTAATTGACAGGTGGTGTGCAAATTGATTTTGTGCATCATCATGCATGTTTGCAGAATGCTGATGTGCTCACTCGTGCATGTAACCTTGTTTGTGACATAACTTTGGGATAGTTTAAGTGGTAATAAGAACGAGTTGTAAATTCAAAGTTCTTAATTTAAATCTTAACAACTTTTTAGGTTCAAGTTATGAAGGATTTATCCGTCATGAATATTTTAATTTCTGCTTGAATGACTTATTTTTGACCAAACGTGAGAGGAGATTAGTTAAAGTGTACGTAAATTGATTCGAAAATTTTTTATTATTAATTAAAAAAAAACAAAGATAGCACTTCACTGATGTGACCAAAATGTTTCTGGACTTACCCGGTGAATTGAGTGGCCTATGTTCCCACGAGATAAATGGACCTATTTTGTTATTACAAACTTGTTCTATGTTAAGTATCAAAAAAACTAAATTATTGTACTTGAAATTTATGCAGGGTTATCTTTGGGGGTTATAGGAAGCAGTCTGATACTACGATGCACTTGGATATGCAAGCTTTCCACCCATCTCCTCCATAACTTCCTTACATTGTTCACGATACAATGGGTGCTCTTCTTTGCAGAGACTCAGTGGAATAAAATGAACTCCAAACACATTCTTAAATCACCCATTTTATAAAGAGATAGACTTGATTCGACGCAATTAATAAACGAATTAGATATAAGAATAATCAATTAAAAAAATACATAATATGACTCGTTTATATATCAATTATATACGATTTATATATGACACGATTCGTTAGATACAAATTATTAAATAAATTAGATATAAGTGAAATAATTTTTGGTACAAACATTCTAATATCCAACATAAACTTGTCTCACCCGACCCAATTACATACCTATAAGTGATGGGGCCAAATTTTAAATGCAAAATTCTTATCGTACAATTTTGTCGGACCACACCTTACCCACTGAACCAATTCTAATATCAGTCATCCAATTTCAGAGTATCTTTGGACCAAGCATTTAGGGTAATTTAATATTTGAGTATGACTTTTGATAATTTAGAAATTTCAAATTCAACATTTCACATATCTCTAAAAATCAATGTCTTTGTTCTTTATTAGTGGATATGTTTTGAACCTGCTCGAACTATGATAGTCAGTATCCGAGTTCAAGAAAGTTAAAAAAAAAAAAAAAAACCAAGACCCATGTATAATGTCAAAATTTTCCTAAATTCCACGTCGGTATCTGAAATTCTAAATTATATGTTATTCCTGTCAGACGGCAAATGACACTTGTCAGCCACCCATTAAGTGGATCAGCCAAACAAGATAACATGAACACATTCTCACTCCTAACCACCAAGAACGTCCTACCACTCCCCCCAACACTCCCACTCCTCCAATCATCAACCACAAAGCAATGGTGTAGATGCTAACCATCAGCGAGCTCAATCACCATAACCGCCGGCCAGAGCCGAGTGGGGACGAGTCAACAACACCAAGAGTCCTAGCCATCCTGTCCCACGTGCTGGAGAAGCTGGTGGCCCGTAACGATCAACTGGTGGTTGGCTTGACGGGCCACCACCCGGATGGACTGAGCTCGGGCAAAGCTCAGCTAGGGAAGAGCTTGAAAGCCTTTCATGGCGTTCGAGCACCCAGTATTAGCATTCCAAAGTACTTGGAGAGAATATACAAGTACACGAGCTGTAGCCCGTCGTGTTTGGTGGTGGGGTACGTGTATATAGACAGGTTGGTGCATAGACATCCTGACTCGCTTGTGGTGTCGCTCAATGTTCATAGGTTGCTCGTCACTAGCGTCATGGTTGCCTGTAAGATGCTGGATGATGTGTAAGTTCGTTTAATTTTGTGTTTGATTGTGATATGGTGGGCAATACTATCTTTTTGTGAGCTAAATTTAAGGGGAGTGAAGGGTTTGAAGTTGGTATATGGTTAGCTATAGGGATAGCCCGAAGAAGGTTACTATCTCAAAATCCCCTAAGAGAACTTTGATTTATTTCATGTATACATTTAGGTTAGTTGCTAATTGCACAAGCGGTGAGTTTGTATTTTATTCACGAGTTCAAAAGATATGAATGAAATGATTGAAATGTAATTAAGATAGTTGTCTGTCAATTCAAAATTAAAAAAAAAATAAGAAGGTAAAAGTTGTTGTAAATCCCTCTTTTGTGGGATTGAAATCAATCATTTAACATGTTATCAAAACCTTAAAATATCGAGTTCAAAAGACATGAATGTTCTAAAAAAAAAAGTTTGTTGGTGTCTAAGTATATGCTAGGTCTTTTAATCGTGTCGGGTGAGATAAGTTTGTGTCAAATTTTAATGTGATTGTGTCAAAAAGTACTTTACTCATTATGGATTCATTTATTAATTCGTATCTGATGAACCGTGTTATATTGGGTCCATTCGTATATAAATCGTATTTAATCGGTATATTTATGAGTTTTTTTTTTATTGACGTCACTCATACTCGATTCGTATTAATTATGTCGTGTTAGATTCATTTGTTTACGAAACGGATGGCTTAAAAAAATAAAAATCTAATAATTTCGTGTTGTGTTAACGGATTATGTTATATTTTGAGACGGAAAAAATTTATCTCATTTTATGCTAACTTTGATCTACAAAAAAAAAAATTGTTTTTTGAGATTGATTCTTTCACTGTTTCCTTGGTTTGCAACAAGACTAGGCACTACAACAATGCCTGCTATGCCCGTGTTGGGGGAGTGACCAATGCTGAACTGAACAGGCTAGAACTGGAGTTGCTCTTCAGGTTAGATTTTGAAGTTACTGTCAGCTCTCGAGTTTTCGAAACCTACTGTCTACTCTTGGAGAAAGAAATGACGTGCAACGACGCAGACCAAAAGGTTGAGAGGTCAATTCTAGCGAATTCTGTCGACGAGGTGACTGAAATATCAGTCGAAGACATGCAAAGTTCTTCGCCGCCTCAAGCAATGGACTGACCGGAGTTTTTCTCCATCTAATTCTTGTACCAGGTAGAGATGTTATTGTGGTGAAGTTGATCCCATTGAGCCAGAGGCTGTTCTTTTTTCTCTGTTTCATGTCACCATGTAGCAGAATGTAGTCAAGCACTAGTACTGTCTTTCACAAAATTGAGAAAATAGAAAAGGAAATTAAAAGAAAATGAGTGGTAAGTGGAAGTTGATATACTTCTCTCGAGCCTAACATGATATAAACTCGATAGATGATCTTTTCTGTGTGTAGTGAAATCATACCTGAGGATAAAGGATTCAATTTTTGTTTCAACGCATAGTTTCGATCAATCAAAATTGAAAACAATTCCAAAAGTTTTACAAAACATTTGAGAATTTGTTTCTCAAAAAATTCCGAAACATTAGCTTAAATATTGGAGACCAAAACAAAATGTAGTGTTGATCCACCTTTTTTCTGTGATTCATGGAATCACTAAACCAATGCAGTTGAGTGTGATGTCCACAAACTTAAAGAAAAGTTGTTCTTAGTCCTAACCGAAAGCAATGAACTTAAATAATCTGGAATTGTTGATATTTTAATTAAGGGAAAATTACACACAGTCCTGAGGTTTGTCACTTAATCACTCAGACCCCCTGATATTTAAAATATTACACACAGACCTCCTGAAGTTTGTACGCCCGCAACACTCAGACCTTGTTGTAAATATATCCGTTAATAAATAATACTTAAACCCCTCTGAAGTTTGTAGGTATACAATACTTAGACAGCTTAAATTTAAAATATTATACTTAGACTAAAAATACTTCAATCAAAAATTAAATATCAAATATTTTTAATTTTACTTAGATAAAATATCAAATATTATACTTAGACCAAATATGAATTTTACATTCAACATTCATATTCTATTATGTCATTTATTGAAATAAAATCAAAAATAAAAGTTTAGTTTAAAAAAAAAATCATAGTTAGTACATAATTATAATATCTATTAGAATAAAAAAACTGTAATAGATACAATTTCTTTTAGCTTTAATTGGGACAGTTTGGTATTTTAATTTGGTCGTTTAAACTACCAAATTAAATTTTAATATACAATATAATTGTATACTAATTACGACTTTTTAAGAAAAAAAATTAAATTTTTATTTTTGATGTTATTTCAACAAATGATATAATAGAACACGAATTTTGGTTATAAAATTTAAAATATGTGATATTTTATCTTTAATTGAAGTATTTTTGGTTTAAATATAATATTTTAAACTTAAGAGATCTAAGTATTATATTCTTACAAACTTTAAGGGATTTTAAGTGTAATTTATTAACTGATATATTTATATAAGTGTTACGCGTGTACAAACCTCAAGAGGTCTGTGTATAATATTTCAAATGTCAAGGAGTCTGACTGATTAAGTGATAAATCTCAGGAGATCTAGGTGTAATTTTGTCTTTAATTAATGTTGGAGCAATTTTATCTAATACACAAGACGAAGTTAGAATATATATTGTGTATGATGAAAAATTTTCGTACCTCAATAATGATGAAATCAACGGTGATTAATTTAGGAATTGAATGACTTCAATGAAACAAAACAAATTGGGTGAACCTTTCCTTACAAAACAAATAAACTATCCCAGATCGACGTTTAAGCAAACAATTTGTAAGAAAAAAAAGTGCATACCATACTCTTGAATCATTATTTATAAGAATGTGTCTCAACTCTTTGGGACTTAGAAATAATAGAATGGTACATGAGATATGATAATACACCCAAATCCCAATCAATCATTCGTTTTGGGGGTGTGTTGTTTTGCTGGATAAAGTGGGATAAAACAAATAGAATTGGTAAAATAATCTGAGGCCCACATATCCCTTATTTGGATCAACATTTGCTCATGGAATATTTGTTGGGCTTGACTTACACGGCTTGTATGAAATCCGCCTTTTATCCCGCCCGACCCAGACTCCATTATCCCACCTGAACTTTTGGATTAGTAAGCCCAACAATAGGATATAAGGTGAATTTACATAAATGCCCTCTAACAGTACAATAATCTAGGTTTTTTAGCCCGTTTTGTCTCCACTTCTTCAGGCTGTTCCCCTCCCACAGCAAACAGCACTCATTGGTTTGTGGTTGACGAAGGTATCTCTCTCTGTCTGCATTTCAATGTAGATATATACTGATGGGACTCTTCTGAAAAGCCCTAAGATGAAGACACGTGTCCTCGAGTTTTTGGAAACAGTGTTGCCCGGATATAGGCACCATCGGCGAAGAGCGTCCCTCTCCCCCGAGGTACCCCTTAAAAGATCACACATTCGGGGTGCATTATACAACACGTGTCCTCGGTCGCCGTGTAGCTCGGGAACATACCACCCTCGGTCCCCCGAGGCGAGCCTTTCCTCGGTGCCGAGGGTCACTCCATCCTGGACGCTTCCTCTACTCCCGGATAAAGCTACTGACGTACGGGGCATCAGCCTATGCCAGTCTAGACTATTCATCATGACCTCGTCTAACACAAGTAATGTCAGAACGTGCTGGAATACCGACGTCACAAGCTAATAGGGGATGGACGCGTGGCATATGATATCACATCAAGAACAGACAAATAGCATGCTGTTGCTGACACGCGCTTTGGGAAAGCAAAACAATTAATTGCACCCTTCTGTTGACGAGACCGCATTCAATGCGGTAAGGTTCGGATATGAAAGACAATAAATGCTCCTATTGCCGAGCATTTATTGCATCCTTCCCGAAAGGAGCATACTGTACCGTCGGCATCCCGACGACTCAGCATTGATTGCTCGGGACCCCGAGCAATCAATTAGAGAAGACATTCCTCATCAAATCAATACACACGCTACCTGTGCCTGATGATCACATACTGACCACACTGACAGCAATCATGAGCTTCTAAGGTATAAATACTCCTCCCAAAAAGGCAAAGCGGGTATGCAATCAAAAACTCTCGACTACAATACTGACTTTCTCAGTGTTTTCTTCTTCCTCTCTCTCTCATTCAAAGACTGACTAGACCGTCGGAGGGGATACGCCGGAAAACACTCCGGCACCCTTCTAACCTGTTCTTCTTTGTTCCAGGAAAACCTTTCACACGTACAGGATTGTTCTTCCTTTCCCGGGATCTTCTTTTGCCGTTCCAGGTTGCCACCGTACCTTGCAGGCCGTTTCAAGCAGCGTGTTTGGCCGCTCCACCGGCCCACTCAGTTCACCAGGGGAGAGATCTGTTCCCAATATTTTTTATATTGTGCAGGATCTTGCACGCACATATACATAGATATATATATTTCTATATATAGAAAAAAAAAAAAAGCTTCATTGCCACATTCTCCAGTTTGTTTCAAATGCCTTTGTCTCCACTGCTCTGATCAATTTCTTTATGAAATTTGAGTCAATGAATGATGCTCACAAATTGTTTGTTGAAATTCCTGAACCAACTGTAGTTTCTTAAAATTCTTTGATTTCTGGGTACGTGCATATTGGGTATTTCAGTAAGGCTTTAAGGTTGTTCCTTTAGCTGGAAAATTATGAGGTTCGTGTGGATTCGTTCTCATTCACGGCTGCCTGTGGCCAACTAAGTTTATCGTAATTAGGAAAGTCAATTTCACTCCCAGATTGTTAAATTTGGTGTGGAGTTTAGTACAGTAGTTTCAAATTGCTTGATTGACATGTATGGAAAATGTGGATCTGTATTGGAGGCCATTCGTGTGTTCTCCAGGATGATTGATAAGGATGTTATAACTTGGAACTCGGTGATCACGACAACTGCTAGAAACAGAAGACTTGAAGAAACATTCAGATTTTTCCATCAAATGCCAAACCAGGATACAATCTCATACAATAAGCTTATGAATAGCATTGCTCAGTTTGGCAACATAGAAGATTCCACCGAAATTTTGTTGAATATGTCAAACCTAAATTCATCCTCATGAAATTCGATAATAACAGGATTTGTAAACAGGGATCGAGCACTTAACATCGCGTAATAGTTGGAATTTTACGACACATAATCATTTTTATATTTTTCACAATATTAAAGTATTAATCAACAATTCTCAAGCCAAAAAAGAGATAGGATAAAATAGAATTCAAGGGTACAATAGTCAATTATTGTAAAAATTATTAGATGTTCAATAAAAATTTATTGTTTGTCCATATTTCAACTACATCATACATCATTATCCAAAGCAAGGATTGGATAACACAAATTACTTTTATCCTTCTACAAATCCGGCTCATTGGAATTTCACTGGACTGGTTTGGGATTTAAATCTAATCCAGTCCAGTCCATTCATAAATTGTCAAACACACTCTTAAGAGGTTGTTTGTTTTACCGGATAAAGTGGGATAAAACAAGTCGGATTGGATAAAATAATTTAGGAGCCCACATATCCCTTGTTTGGATTCACGTTTGCTCGTGGGATACTCATTGGGCTTGATTTACTCGGCCCGTAGAAAATCGGCCTTTTATCCCGTCTGACCCAGATTCGATTATGCCACCTAAACTTTAGGATTAGTAAGCCCAACAATAGGGTATAAGGTGAATTTATATAAATGCCCTCCATCAGTACAATAGTCTATGGTTTTTTATCCCATTTTGTCTCCACTTCTTCAGGTTGGTCCTCTCCCACAACAAACCGCGCTCATTGGTTTGTGGTTGTCGAAGGTATGTCTCTCTCTCTCTCTACATTTAATGTAGATATATACATGCATATATATTTCTATATATAGGGAAATAAAAAAAAAAAAGCTTCGTTGCCACATTCTCCAATTTGGGTTTGTTTCAAATGCCTTTGTCACCACTGCTCTGATCAATTTATTTATAAAATTTGAGTCAGTGAATGATGCTCACAAATTATTTGTTGAAATTCCTGAACCAGTGTATTGAAATTCTTTGATTTCTAGGTACGTGCATTCTGGGTATTTCAGTGAGGTTTTAAGGTTGTTCCTTCAGCTCAAAAGGTCTGTGGTTCGTGCGGATTCGTTCTCATTCACGACTGCTTTGGCTGCCTTTGGCCAACTAAGTTTATTGCAATTAGGAAAGTCATTTCACTCCCAAATTGTTAAATTTGGTGTGGAGTTTAGTATAGTAGTTTCAAATTGCTTGATTGACATGTGTGGAAAATGTGGATTTGTAGTGGAGGCCATTCGTGTGTTCTCTAAGATGATTGATAAGGATGTTATAACTTGGAACTCGGTGATCGTGGCAACTGCTAGCAACAGAAGACTTGAAGAAGCATTCAGATTTTTCCATCAAATGCCAAACCAGGATAGAATCTCATACAATGAGCTTTATGAATGGCATTGCACAGTTTGGCAACATAGAAGATGCCGTTGAAATTTTGTTGAATATGCCAAACCCAAATTCATCCTCATGGAATTCGATAATAACAGGATTTGTAAACAGGGATCGAGCACTAGACGCTGAAATTTTACAATAAACTTGTATTCTAAAATCATCGTGTAGTAGTTGAAATTGTGCAATACATAAGCATTCTTATATTTTTCACAATATTAAAGTGGTAGCTAACAATTTTCAAACCAAAAAAGAGCTAGAATTGAATAGGATTCAAGGGTAAATAGTCGATTAATGTCAAAGTTATTAGATGTTCAATAAAAAATTATAGTTTGTCTATATTTTAAGCACATCATACATCATTATCCAAAGCAGGGATTGGATAACACAAATTACTTTTATCCCTCTACAAATGCGGCTCATTGGGATTTCATTGGACTAATTTGAAATTTAAATCTAATCCAGTCTAGTCCATCCATGAATTGCCAAACACTCCCTAAGAGCTTTTCACATTTTACATCTTGAAAAATGTCTCAATTCCTATTTTGTATCTTAAAATATTATTCTTTTTACATTATACCCTGAAAGTAATAAATTGATTCTAATGTGGTATTTGGATTAACATCCGTTTTAAATTTTATTAAAATTTGATGCACATGTCATCTACGCGTGTTGCTCTTGGACAAAATTATAAACTTATCATTCATATTCTTGGGTGACATATGCATTTATTTTTAACGGAATCTAAAACGAATATTAGTTTGAGGGCTACATAGAATTAATATATGAAATTTAGGGTGCAAAGTAAAAAAAATAATCTTTCAAGGTATAAAAGGAAAATCGAGACATCNTACATAGAATTAATATATGAAATTTAGGGTGCAAAGTAAAAAAAATAATCTTTCAAGGTATAAAAGGAAAATCGAGACATCTTTTGGGATACAAAGTGAAAAAATCCCTTTATTTAATCGATGTTAGGAGACAAACTTCATACTAATACTACGTCGTTTAGTCATCACATTTTATGATGATTACTTTGATCACATGCCCATGAAAATCATTACCCGTGCGTGTTATAATAAAGCCCCATTTAATTAATTATTTCCTTAATTGCCCAAACGNAATAACAGGATTTGTAAACAGGGATCGAGCACTAGACGCTGAAATTTTACAATAACCTTGTATTCTAAAATCATCGTGTAGTAGTTGAAATTGTGCAATACATAAACATTCTTATATTTTTTACAATATTAAAGTGGTAACTAACAATTTTCAAGCCAAAAAAGAGTTGGGATTAAATAGGATTCAAGGGTAAAATAGTCGATTAATGTCAAAGTTATTAGATGCTCAATAAAAAATTGTAGTTTGTCCATATTTTAAGCACATCATACATCACTATCCAAAGCAGAGATTGGATAACACAAATTACTTTTATCTCTCTACAAATCCGGCTCATTGGAATTTCATTGGACTAATTTGGAATTTAAATCCAATCCAGTCTAGTCCATCCATGAATTGCCAAACACTCTCTAAGAGCTTTTCACATTTTACATCTTGAATAATGTCTCGATTCCTATTTTGTATCTTAAAATATGATTCTTTTTATANTAATGTCTCGATTCCTATTTTGTATCTTAAAATATGATTCTTTTTATATTATACCCTGAAAGTAATAAATTGATTCTAATGTGGTATTTGGATTAACATCCGTTTTAAATTTTATTAAAATTTGATGCACATGTCATCTACGTGTGTTGCTCTTGGACAAAATTATAAACTTATCATTCATATTCTTGGGTGACATATGCATTTATTTTTAACGGAATCTAAAACGAATATTAGTTTGAGGGCCACATAGAATTAATATATGAAATTTAGGGTGCAAAGTAAAAAAAATAATCTTTCAAAGTATAAAAGGAAAATCGAGACATCTTTTGGGATACAAAGTGAAAAAACCCCTTTATTTAATCGATGTTAGGAGGCAAACTTCATACTAATACTACGTCGTTTAGTCATCACATTTTATGATGATTACTTTGATCACATGCCCATGAAAATCATTACTCGTGCGTGTTATAATAAAGCCCCATTTAATTAATTATTTCCTTAATTGCCCAAACGTAGCCTCATACTCNCGTGCGTGTTATAATAAAGCCCCATTTAATTAATTATTTCCTTAATTGCCCAAACGTAGCCTCATACTCGGACAGAAGTCCACACATATTCCATGTAACTTCACACACTGTACCACCCCTCGTCGCCGTAAATTTAAGGAAATTCTCTCTCTTTCTTTCTCTCTCTTCGACCGCAAGATCGGTGGAATCCCACCAGCACTGGTTTTATCCAGAGAGTCGAGTTGGAGCAATGCAAGAGCTGAGAGCTTGAGAATCATTGTAGTTGGAGTCTCAGACGACGACGTGTTCTGATTGTGATTGAGGCCATGGCTGATTATTCGAAGGAAGAGTTTTTACAGTTGATCAAGCGATTTGGGGTTTATGTCACCGTCAAGATCTCCAATCTCTTACATGGCCTGGTTATAATCATAATTACTCATCTTTTCAAGTTCTGGTTTGCCATTTACTTACAAAATTGTATGTACCTATGCATAGGTATTAAGAACAGTATGTGTAGGTCTTAGGGTTTTTTTGGTTAAAATCGCTTTTTTCCGTCTTGTTTTTTTCTTCTTCATGTGCTTTGGGAAGGGATATATTGGGTGGGTTTGGTGGTGTATTTCGATGGTCTATCCTGTTATAGTAAATTCAATGAGTTGGATGATGAATTACAACTGTGAACTCGGTATCTCTGTTTTTAAAATAGCTGCTTTGCTGAAGGATAGGGTAATTGGTATCTTGAGTTGTATTGGGGGAAATAAAGATTTGTGGCAGTTTAAATTTGAGCATTGGTTGACCTGCCTAATTGATATTACCTTACACACAAGACAATGTTTTTTTACCCCTGCTCCCCTCATGGGTGGGGCGCTCGTGTTGATTTTTAGGTTTATCTATGCTACTAATAAAGGGAGAGGGTGGTTTGGTGTCCACTCGATAAATCTTGTTATACCCTTTTTGTACTTTATGTGTGCACGACCCTTAGTTTTCTGAAATGTGGGATGGGATGAGAAGAGGTTTTGGAAGGGAGAAAGTTATAATAGAAGAAACAAAATAGGTAGGTGAGGGTGCTTGGCAATTTACTGGCCTCCCGTGTTATGGACCAATGAGTACAACTTGCCTATGAATATTGGATTATAAGGGAAAGATTCTCAAGAGTTTATATACACATATCTAGTCTTTTTTTTAACCGATGTGATCGTAACGGTCCACCATGCATCCATAGCCGACATCCACAATCTACTCTAATGACATTGATCCAACGGTAGCTTTTTCTCTTTGGCGGTTACACTTACCTATCAGTATTCAATGAGATAACACTATACTCATACATAATATCGAGTTATCTTAATCTAGCCTATAGGTTGCCCCTTCTATGACTTGACTACAGAGAGCCACAGCTCACGCTGATCCCATACTTGACATGATGGTTAGATCTGATTCCAATTTTTATGAACTCATGACTAGAACTTGTCCTTAAAATTCGGCTTGCAAGGGAAGGGTGCCCAAGAGTTTATATACACACATTTAATTTTATTTTTAACCAATGTAAAATTCTAACATCTCTTGCACAAATGAAGAAAGAGAAAGCGAAAGGGACTACCAAACTTGTCTAACATAAGAGACATTTTTTGGGGGGGTGTGTGTGAGAGAGATATACATGTCTTCCAATTACATTTGTAATTTGGTCATCTTGAGCGGCATGATTAGGTTTTATTAAGGTTGTCAAAACAGGTAGCGAAATGGATACTGCTTTTTGACAGTAATGTATTGTGTTTCATGACATATGGTGTATTGTGAAATATGATCAATATTATAAAATATCTTACTAGATATACACATATAAATGTATCGGGACATATCAAATGTTCTATTTTTGACCCCTATTTCACGTNGAAATATGATCAATATTATAAAATATCTTACTAGATATACACATATAAATGTATCGGGACATATCAAATGTTCTATTTTTGACCCCTATTTCACGTTCACTTGAAGCTTTGGCAACCACCTTATTGTTGTGTTCATTCCCGTGATAGCTTGGCTAATGCTTTGGATATAATGCAAAAATTAAGTTAAATTGGCTCTCAATTGGTTCTTCAATATATCAGGTTTGGTTNGTTCACTTGAAGCTTTGGCAACCACCTTATTGTTGTGTTCATTCCCGTGATAGCTTCGCTAATGCTTTGGATATAATGCAAAAATTAAGTTAAATTGGCTCTCAATTGGTTCTTCAATATATCAGGTTTGGTTTATTGGCCATGTTGATTCTTATTTTTTTTTAAATGTGATACCATGAGATAGATTGCAAGGAGAAAGTGATAGAAGACACATGGGAAGATAGGACGCATCGTGATTTCCTTTCATTCACAAGATAGGGGAAGGAAGTAAGGAGAGTAGAGAAGAGAAGGAAAGAAGGGTGCAAATGTGACTTCCAGGCATCTCTAGCATAAGACAAAGAGATACACATATAACTATTATCACCAAAAGCACATCCTACCCTATAAATTATCAAACAACTCCCTTGAGCCTGGTTCTGACCCTTCATGAATAATAGTTTGCTACAGATCTTCCCTGTGGATTTAAGTGAAATAAGTTTTCTTCTTCTACTTTGACCCTCGGAGTAAAATAAATAAAGCACTGAACTTTTTTCTTTCCAAAGTAGGAAACAACATAGCATAAGTAAATTAGGAAATTTGAGCTATTCAGCTTAAATTTTGTCTTATGATCTCTCATTTATGGTTTTTGTGGTATGTCACTTTTAGTTGGAAAGCAAACTAAGCATCTGGTTCTGGTCAGTAACTCGTACTCACTGTTTTTCGGAGAGTCAGTAACTAGTACTCTTGACCAGAATGGACAATAAAGAGAAAACTTATGAAGTGCCTTTTATAGTATGATGTTTTCATGTCTTCAGATTTTGATGCAGGATTTACGATCTATTGGAGCTTTAGCAGGGCTTGCTGTTGCAATAGTTTTCACCTGGAGACTACTTAGATCACCAAGTGGACCTCAAAGAAGGCGGCCTAAAAGGCCAGCTGTGGCCCCTAGTAGTTCTGGCATGAGTACTCTTCCAAACACAAATGTGGTAGCTTCTAGAGTCTGCTCATCTTCAGAAGATTCAAGAGCAGAAAATGTGATTGATGAGTTTTTCCTGCCCGTAAAGGTAGTTGGCAATCACTATTTACCCTTCTATGAATCATATATTGAACCAGCTAGCATCTAAATTTTTCCCTCCCTGCCGCAGCCAACTCTGGGGCAAATAGTTAGGCAGAGGTTGAGTGAAGGAAGAAAGGTAATCTTTTCATTTGCTTGTGTGGTCTTTTTTGTGTATAACAGATTACAGATGTTGGTTTTTCTTAGTATCATTCTTTGTACTGCATATAATTAGGACATTTATGGATGCGAAACAATTTGCAATAGTACTAGGAAGTTGAGTTGTTTGAATTGAAAAAAATCTAATCTAGGAATTTGAAAGGAAACGCTACAGCTTTTCTTGGTGGTTCTAATTAATTCTCTGACTTGCTTCTTAATTGCATTGGGGGTTTTCATGCTCATTACTTTTTCTGTGTAGGTAACATGCCGATTAGTTGGTGTAATCCTTGAGGAAAGTACTCCAGAGGAGCTTCAGGTTGTGACTCGCTCTAAAGTCAACTTGGTGCCTGAACCAGCATTCTGAAAGTGATTGACATTGTGTTTTACCTTGTTCTTGACAGAAACAGGCAACTGTGAGATCATCCGTCCTGGAGGTGCTGCTTGAGATCACGAAATTTTGTGATTTATATCTACTCGAAAGAGTGCTGGATGATGAAAGCGAAGTGCGTGCAAACTTTTTTGCATATTCTGTTATTATGTGATTATTAATTTTAATTATTGCTTTTCTCTTGATTTATTGTGTTGTGGATCATGTACTTAAGATGCTTGAGCAAGGTGTTGCTGGCGGAAAGGGCCATTCCCATCTTTTTTCTTTGTCCCCCCTTCTGATGTGGACGTCATTTTGGGCCTTACACAAAGCACATTTTATGTTCTTAACCTATTTGCATTTTTGTCTCATGCAGTGTTATTAGGCTGTCTCTACTGATTTGATTTTGCAGTTTATTGAACTGTGGATCACAAAGATCTCTACTTTTTTATTCTTGGGTAGATTTGTGAAGCTTTAGTAAAAACATTCTTTACGCTGCTGAGTGGCCTTCTATTTTCTTTCTAATAGTATCTGCTGAGGACCGTATCATGATATTGTGTGATTGAATATCTTTTCTGGAGTTACTAGTAAAAAGTAAACTGTATTTGATTCGGGCAAAATATGGATTTTTGGATCAGAAATTACAGGAACTTTTTCTCGTGGAAGAATTAAGATATTTGGGCCTTTAAAGTACTTATTTATTGTAAAGGTTCCTCTTTAGTTCTGTCTGCTTGGACATTAATCCCTTCTTCAGGTTTCACTTGGCTTGTATATTTAAGTCATCTACAAGGATAAACATTCCTGTGTTGTCTTCAGCTTTTAGATTGTTTATAACAAATTTTGCTTATTTAGATGGATTGTTTAGCTCGTGAATTATATATTGACACCTATACTTTTCTTTCCCTTTACGAGCATGAATTTACNATAACAAATTTTGCTTATTTAGATGGATTGTTTAGCTCGTGAATTATATATTGACAAGCACCTATACTTTTCTTTCCCTTTACGAGCATGAATTTGCTGGTTTATAAATTTTCTACAACAGCATAAAACCATTAGTTACTACAACAGCATAACTTTTCTTTCCCTTTACGAGCATGAATTTGCTGGTTTATAAATTTTCTACAGCAGCATAAAACCATTAGTTACCTGGCAAAAGTTTGCTGGAGACTGCACCATTATGGTGTTTCCTTACAAGTTTATACTTGGTTGTTGCTATATATATAGAATAGTTTTTGCGGTGACCTATTTGATCAACAATTTGGTGCAGAAAAAGGTTCTCCTGGCTTTAGAAGATGCTGGGGTTTTTACGTCCAGTGGATTGGTCAAAGACAAGGTAATTACTGAATAAATGTGCACCCAAATTCTATTATTTCAAACACTATAAATATTATTGTTCTTGCCTGTTTAAAAGGCTGGAGACATTAACCTACCTAAGATAATTTGTTCAATCATATCCTTTGTGAACAGGGTAATGGCATATAAAAATTTATCATCTGTTGGTGAAATTCAGAATTAATATGTTTGATCCTTTATTTTTGTAGTTACTAGTTTTCCTTTCAAAAGGGAGCTAAGCTCTCTCTCCAGTTGCCCCCCCCCCCAAGGGGTGGGGGTTGATGCAGTCACCAAGGCAATTGTGAAAATTGGTTATGAATTGAATAAGCATTATTCGATGGCCTGGGTTTAAAAGTGGAATTGCTTGCTTTTAGATTAACCCACCTGAATGTTGGACCGTCTAACATGTAGAAAGGCACCTTAGACCATTACAGATCTGATTTGTAAGGATCCCTTCTTTACATGATTTTTCATTATACATATACATATAGGATTTATGAAGCAACTAAGACTGCAGTGTGGTAGAATTGTTGCTATTTTTCTATAACCCTTTGACATCTCAGTTGTCTTTTGATTTCTTATTTTCAAGTCAATATCCTTCGTTGGCCTTCGATACTTCACTTAGGAAAAGAGGTTGATATCTATAGCAATCTTGCTTGGTATTCTCCACAGTGTCAGTCCTGTGATTACTTTGAGGGTATTAGATCCACATGATATGTTCGGAGGCCAAGTGTATACTGCCATTAAAATCCATAAATGCAGAAGGCACCATAGTTGCTTCCGGGTGGCCCTTGCCTCCTGATCACCATATATGCAATATTTGCCAATATTGGGAAAGTAAACATGGGAAAAAAATTTATTGATTTGTGGGTTTAGTTTTGAACAATTGGATCAATGTGATTCCACCCCAAGCCCCTTCTTTTGAAAAAAGAAAAGAAAATGAAGACAGAAAAACCTTGACACTGCTAGTGATTTTGCACGTTAACCGAAAGATTCTACNTTGAAAAAAGAAAAGAAAATGAAGACAGAAAAACCTTGACACTGCTAGTGATTTTGTACGTTAACTGAAAGATTCTGCCCATCGTTGTCTACATGTCTGATTTGTTTTTTTATTTCATTTCAAACCCACCAGCTATCACTTATTTTGATTGAAATGCATCTGTAGGTTCTCTTTTGTAGCACAGAGAATGGGCGTACATCTTTTGTTCGGCAACTGGAGCCAGATTGGCATATAGACACAAACCCTGAAATTGTCACTCAATTGGCGGTATTACTTATAATAACCTTTGCTTTCCGACATTGTTGGCTAAAGTCCTATGCTATCTAAATTGTTGAATTAACTTGACAGTAATTTGAATAATATGGGAATATTAACAACTAATTTCATCTCAAGTAATGTCTGTTTCCATAAGAAACTGAGTTTTAAATACTTATACGTTGCATTGGGAATTGAGGATCTGGATATGGATATTTTCAGTTTTCGGCCCAAATCATGTTTCAGTAAATTCGTCAGTGGGTTTGAAATTCAGTCCAACTATGTCCGTTCATTTGGCAACCCTAAAACTATTAATTGAAAGAAGGTCCAGCAGATGTATTTCAATCCCTTGCCGCTTTGGCATTTGATTTACGATGTGAACATAACATGATGATATTTTATTTCCAAGACTCAGGGCCACATGTGGACAGACCCTCACAGATTTGTTTGTTGGTAACTTGGTATATGTTGCCATATACGAGCATATAGATTTGTGCTTGTTTCTTTTTTCCACTAAAAACACCCATGTATACCTATATATATCATGTCTTTTTTGGTTCATAAATTTCAAGCCATTAGCACATCTATCTTTTTAGATTTCAATCCTAGGATTTAATATTCTTCCTCAAATCAAAATCCAGGTTTGTCAAACGCAACATTTGTTTACTATAATAGGAAGTAATTTGTTAGATAGGCTCCTTTGGATAAAATACGGCCTTAACCTGTCACATACTCATATTAGTGCTTGTACATTTATTGCCACTCTGCAAGGTGCCCTGGCCCATTTTTTCTTCTATAAATTGCTGCTCTGGCTTCCTTTCTCGCTCTGCCATGTTCCACCGTGGAGTACGTCATAGTGGCGTATTCTGTTGTGCTTTGACTACCTATAATCTGTTAATNAATTTGTTAGATAAGCTCCTTTGGATAAAATACGGCCTTAACCTGTCACATACTCATATTAGTGCTTGTACATTTATTGCCACTCTGCAAGGTGCCCTGGCCCAGTTTTTCTTCTATAAATTGCTGCTCTGGCTTCCTTTCTCGCTCTATGCCATGTTCCACCGTGGAGTGCGTCATACTGGCGTATTCTGTTGTGCTTTGACTACCTATAATCTGTTAATTTTTTTTTATAATTTGTGTTCATGATATTCTCATGGTTATATATCTTACTTCACTGGTGTGGACCATCGAAGTTTTTTATTATTTTGCTTATTTTCTAACAATGGTTTCAGAGGTTCATCAAATACCAGCTCCACATATCGCCAGTAAAACCCGAGCGAACTGCTTCCAATGTTTTCAGCTCTCCATCCTTAGAACAATTCTTTGGGAGTCTTTGATGCACAAACTAGTAGAAGATACAATTCAGTTTTCACTTAATTCTTATTTCCTTCTTTTCTTCCTTCTGGGATCAATATGGATCATACGATCATGTCTGGCNTTGATGCACAAACTAGTAGAAGATACAATTCAGTTTTCACTTAATTCTTATTTCCTCCTTTTCTTCCTTCTGGGATCAATATGGATCATACGATCATGTCTGACTGTTCAGATCAGAGACTCTGTATTACTCCACTATTTCAAGTAAAGAAGCTCTCTCTGTTTAATCTGTGTAATATTTTCATTTCAGTCGATGATATACAATGTAGTACCAACAGTTTTTACTAGTTTCTGAGCTCAGGCCCTTGCTGTATTGCCTAAAAATTCTCAAGATATATGACTTTAGCAGAGTGTTGGACTTCATCTTGGTTTATGCATTGTATTTTAGTTTCATTTTGTGAAGACATTGATGTTGTCTGGATTATTGTATTTCCCTTTGGTCAGCTGGGTGTGTTAACTGTTCTTTAACTTGTCCAGCCTGCCTTTTCTGATGCTGAAATGTGCTCCTCATTGTCAGAGAAGTCTTTTTAGGAAAAGTCTACCCTACCAAAAAAAAAATTTGATACCGGACTATCGATTACCACTTTTTATGATAAAGTTAAAACTTTAAAAAGAGAAGGTACAACTGTTTAAAGGAAGACTATAATTAATTATGGTCTTTAAAAATATAACTTAAAAAAATTTTAAATTTAACCTAAAAAAATTATAATTTTCGGTATGGTATCTCTGGTGGCATCATAGTCTTTCCTGTCTCTTTATAATCCCTACCTCTGTTCTTGAGTACTTTTTTTTCCCCAAATACCTTGATTTTTCATCATTGCAACCTTATTTCTTAAATTTTGGTTATTTCGACTAAAGGGTAATTTAAACATAATTTCCAATGCAAAGACCTGTTTACAAGACTGGGTTTGCCTCTTGTATTGTTAGACCTAATAAAGCTCTTGTGCTCCCTTTGTCTACTTCTCTCTGTAATTTTTTCCTTTCTGAAAGTAGAGATTAGAGAGACCTTGACATTTTTGTATATGGATTTTTTGATAATTCATGGACCAAGATGACATGGTCGATGAAATTCGTAGTTTTCGTACAAATGCATTGATGTGCCATTGACATTTGATAACTCTTCAAGGTGTAGCCTTTCAATGGGTGCTTTGATTGGCCTATTAATGTATCTGATTTTAATCAAAGTGTAAATTAAGTTCCTTGAATTGGTAATTTTTCATTGAAAATTTAAATTTGAACTCAAATGTAGTCGCATCATATTTCATGGGTCAATTTTAGATATACTAGTTTACACGTGGACTAATATATAAATGAACATGAAATGAAGTGATTTTCACGTAAATAGAAGTATCACTTCAATCTATTTGTCCAACGAACCAAAAATTATGTTGTATACTTTTCAAATACAGATTGTCTTAATGTCGAAATGTAACAACATTAATTCTAAAAAATAATTGATGCAGAATGATAATGAGTCTGGGTTCATAGGTAAACTGGTGACTATTCTAGACAGACACCGTGAGAAAAGACATAACTCAGAAGACCCACATTTAGCCAAAAAAAACTAACGTGTAATTATTCTCAATGAACAGACACTTTTTAATAGTTTTAGATATCAATTATGAAAATAAAGTCTCTCACGAATTAGACTCTCACCCAAGTTTTTCAATCAAATTGGTTGAAATTTGAGCTATTGACAATCCTATATTTAANACTCTCACCCAAGTTTTCCAATCAAATTGGTTGAAATTCGAGCTATTGACAATCCTATATCTAGGATACTTTAATATCCTCTCCTTAAATAATTTGTCATCACCATTATTAGATAGTTTTACTAACGCTTAATCAATGATGATAATTTGAATTTATTTTCTAGACAGCTACCTAATACTGATAATTCGTCTAACAATTAGTCTAATGGCCATAGTTTTTATTGTTGAACCTTAAGGTAACAAGTTCAAATCTTGTCGTTGTTTTTTCATGCGCCAGACAAAAATAAATGGGCAAAATAAATAAACAAATAAAAGTAAGGCCTACCTACTAATATTATTAAACCACAACACTACATTTTGGGCGCCGTCACATAACAGAACATATGTAGTGACACATTCGGAGGCACAGAAGCTACCTCGGATTACTTTGCAACACTCAGAGAATATTAAAACAAGCTTCGTTAGAATGGAGACCATTTGCCCAATCGATTCCCAGTTCAAAGACCAAATCTCTGCTTTTCTTAAGCCTCCTTCACTTCTTGAAGTTCAGGCAAACTCTCTGTGTCTCTCATACATTAATGGGCTGGTATATAGAACTTCTGTTAACGTTGTTTTTTGTTTTGTACAATTCAGGATTATTTTGACCAGCTTATAGCAAGTAAGCAAATTCGTGGCCTCAAAGTAAAACCAAATGGCGAGTACGGAAAGGGTATGCTTTTCTGGATTGCAGCTGAAACATAGTACATTCGCTCATTTTAATGTTGGCACTTAGCTTCTTAAGTTGGTTTTCAACTGTTGAGATCGAACCCATATGAAAGTTTTATCAAGAACCTGTTTTAAATCGGCCTAAAGAAATCTACACGTGTTTTTAAGGGTACGCCCTGTTGATTTTTTGTTGCTCACAAGTTGTTTGACTTGTTTCCTCAAAGAACTGGCCATTCTCATTTCAAATTTGTAAGAAGCTATCTTTTGTACTTTGATGTAGATTTGTAACTCTGTGTACTGATTAGTTGACTGGTGATTTTGTTGATAAAACAATTTCATTGTTAAATTTTGGTTACAAAATGTTGATCTAGTAACAGAGTAAAGAAGCAATGTAGTCATAAGCAAGAACAAGTGACAAAAGACTGCGGTGCTATATTATATGTATTGGTTTCCATAGAAATCTTATTCAGTCCTTTGGATTGAGTGTGCATGACTCGATGAATGGTGATGTTCAGGTATTTATGCAGAAGAGGGATTTGAAGAAGGGGGCCTTGTTTTGAAGGACCAAATGCTTGTTGGTGCTCAACATTCTTCCAATAAGGTATTGCAAACTGAAAGTTTATTGCTTTTTCTTTTTTCTTTCAAACCATTTACTCACTCATTTTTTCAAAGTTTCCACCTATGGTTTGCATGTTTACTTTTTATGTTATTTCATTTTGCAGATTGACTGTTTAGTGTGTAGTTTCTGTTTTCGTTTTATTGGTTCAATAGAGCTTCAAATTGGAAGGAATCTCTATTTGCACGATTTAGGTGTATCAATGAATAATGAATGTACCTGGCAAACATCTTCCCAAATTCTGAAAGATTGTTATCAAAGTCATTCATCTGGTGGGGAAGACTATTCTGATGTTGAGGATCCCCAAAATTTTGGAGAATGTGCTTCTAGCAGCTCCAAAAATAAAATTTCTCTCCCTAAAGAGGTTGTAGAATCTTTAATGAATGGTGAATTGGTATTGCCATATTCAAAAGAATTTCCACTACCTCCAGTTGTTTCTTGTCCTGGAGGATGTAGAGAAGCTTACTACTGCAGGTAAGCATATAGACGTCTTCCCTTGTTCTTTTTTGCAGTCAATAATATCTGCCCTTGTTTCAGAACAAAGTTTCCTTGTAAATCAGGATTCAACTAACACAATTATCTGTGGTGTACTAGCGGTTGTTGCTCTGCAACGTTAGACACCAAAAATATGAGCTATATGTGGTGTGCTTNAACAAAGTTTCCTTGTAAATCAGGATTCAACTAACACAATTATCTGTGGTGTACTAACGGTTGTTGCTCTGCAACGTTAGACACCAAAAATATGAGCTATATGTGGTGTGCTTATCGAATTTGACTCTACATTTTCTTTTGTTATTTTGTCCTAGGGTTTATTACACCATTTATTACCTAGTCCATGCAAATTAATGATATTCCTTGGCTGCTTTTCACTAATATCTCTGTTATATTGATCTTGCTTCCTAATTGAACCTTTAAAGTGGCTATTAAAGGGTTACATTGGTGGTTTGTAACTAAGTATACTCTTCTTTTTGTAAGTATCTAACCTAGTTGGACCGTCATTAAGTACACATTTTCAGATTGAACGGGCCCAAAACTTTATAGTAACTAAATATTAAGAAGGATTGGTATGTAATTATGGTTAAGCCACTGCTTGTCAAAGATGCAGGCAGGACGAGGTTTTCAACATGGAAAATCAGCTTAAATATGAGTATCAGATCCGAAAGATCTAGCAAACCTGCTCTATGCTTTATGAATGTATTAAGTTGTAGTTTCCCTATCTTTCTTGTATCTGTAGAATTTGTGCTATTTCTCATTAAAATCTGAACATTACCCATAGATTGAGTCACTTGTTATAATGTTGCAAATTTTGTAGCCAATCATGTGCAGAGGCAGATTGGGATTTACACCATTCTTTACTTTGTGGTGGTGAGACGTCAAAAACTTTATGTGAGGCACTTTCAAAATTCACACAACATGCCAATGGTGAGGCTAACAACATAAACTGGTGCACTGAAGTATTATTTAAGACGTGTTTTTTAGTTCATTCCCCACCTTGCTTTTCATTCATTATGCTTCTCTTTTTTCCTTCTTTCAGAGACAAATGATATTTTCCTCCTTGCTGCAAAGGTATATTTTGTTTTGTTAACCATTGTTGAATTTTACTTTTCCGTTTTTGTTTTATTAGCTTTTCCATGTCAAGCAAAAGTATGTATAGATATGCAAGTCCACTTAAAATTAGATGTACATTTTTTGGGGAAAGGATACATAAGTATATTCTATACCCATTTATGATTGGAGTCACCACAAATTGATATTCAGTACTAAGGAGCTACTATTTTTCGGTCTCGATTTCACCTTTAATCAACTCTGTAAAGGCTTTTTCAAACTACAACACAGCCGTACTTCCCCATGTATGTGGCCGCTTAAGATCGGGAGGCAAGAGGGAGGGAAATGATATCCCAGCCTTTTGTCAGCAGCATTCCTATTGAAAACAATTGCCTTGCAAGACTTGAATCGTCAGGCCTATAGTTACTCTTTCGCTGCAGTAGCCATCCTATCCTACTCGTTAAAAAGAAAAATATAAAAATCAATATGATACATGATCTGCACTGGAAATCTTTTTCGTGTTCGTGTCCTTCGAACAGAAAAACCAAATGCATACCGTAGCTTCCTCATTTCCCTTTTTGCAACCTGACGCATCCTCTGCTTGTCAACTATGGTCATAATAAATTCTCATAGTATAGTCCAATCTTTGGGCATGTAGGTATGTTGAAACTCAATTTGTCATTTCTCTTTCTATCTAGTTAATAACAAGACCTGGACTTGTATGCATGTTATAAGGCAAAATTGATTTGGTCTCAAAGGTCTTGTGTAGTAGAAGTCCTCTTTATATGCATGACATGAAAATGCTCCTGTTTGAACAGATTCATTTGGCTTCCTTCAACAGGTGATTTCCTTCACCATTTTGAAATACAGGAAGCTGAAAGTTGCTCATCAGAAGTCTGCTACTTCTGATGCTTCGAACTGTGATCTTCCTCTTCTTTTGGAGGCATGGAAGCCTATATCAATGGGATACAAAAGAAGGTTGTTTCAACTTATTGTTCCACATTTCTTTATTGCGCACATGATACAATTTTTCTATCGATGTCCTGTTACAGCACAGCATTTGATATTCACTACGTTCATGAGAAGTTGGACATGGTACACACATACCTTTGTGAACAACATTCGAATGTCAAAAATATCACTCTTTTGGAACTAAAAGTGAATAACATCTGACATATAATGTTGTTTCAGATGTGCAATGGGTTGCTCTATTGTATAGCTTGTACTGGTAGATACTCCATATGTCACAATGTCTGACAATTGACTTGAGAAGCTTTGGAGTTTTTGATGAACATTGCAACCCCTATTTTCTCACACTTCTCACCTTCCATCATTTTTCTTCTTTGGAGAGATGGCTTTGCTTCTATTGACATGACATTAGTTGATCTTTGTGTGATTGTGAAAAGTGGGCCAAAATGTAGTATTGGATGCTTATTTTTTTTATATTGCCATAGAAGATTGCAATAAAAATTCTAAAAAATTGAGATATTGATCCTTTGCATGTTCGTATAGAAATTGTCTATGGATTGGAGTCATGTCGACAATTTTCATGTTCGTTCATTTAGTGTTTAATAACATATTCCACAATTGTAAACTAACCTTTAACATTTGTCATCACTTTTCATAAAATAATCCAAATACTTATGTGGCTTTGCTTGTATCTTTCCCATACTCGTTCTTGATTGTAAATATCCACAATTCAGTAGATCTCTCTCTCTCTCTCCTTTTTTCATTTGTAGTTTGCATTATATTATTATGTGCTGCTCCGAATCTATAATATTGACTTCCCAAAATTTCTACTCGAAGGTTGCAATATTCATACAACAACCTCACAGTGGTTACACTTCTATATACATATTAAATTTGTTTTCTCAGGCTGTTATATTAGCCTTCAAATTTTTTTGTGGGGAAGATATTTGTTATTTTAGGATATGATGTACTGATGATATTGGTTTAGATCTTCTACTCAGAAACTGCTAGATGCTTCCAATTTAGGAGCATGGCAAAACGAACTATAGTTAGATGTAATCAGCTTATATTTATCCTAAGTCAGTTAACCTAGCAACTGGAAGGGTTAAAACTTTCTTATGCAGTGTTGTTTTNTTTGTTATTTTAGGATATGATGTACTGATGATATTGGTTTAGATCTTCTACTCAGACACTGCTAGATGCTTCCAATTTAGGAGCATGGCAAAACGAACTATAGTTAGATGTAATTAGCTTATATTTATCCTAAGTCAGTTAACCTAGCAACTGGAAGGGTTAAAACTTTCTTATGCAGTGTTGTTTTGCCTCTCAATAAACTTTCTATAGCCTAAGGTAACAGCAAATTGAAGTTGAAATCAAGAAAATAAAGCAAACTATAGCCTAAGGTAAAAGCAGCTAAATGAATCACTTCCTACTAAATCAGCTAAACCAACAATCTCCTACTACAATAACATAATACACCATGGTAAAAAGAGGAACCTGCATAGAACCAAAGAACAGATTACACCATTCGCACAAAAATGACATAATAGTAGTTGTTATGTATAACAACTAGAGCAGGCGTTGTCGGCCTTCCCTCCTTTAAATTCCTTGAAGTTGGCAATTGCCGCTTCTTTTGTTCTCTTCTTTTGTATTGGACTTTTCCTCATGGCTTTCATCCTTTTATTTCCTACTACAATGTTGATTTTTCCTATACTAGTTATGATGGGGCGACCCTGCCACATGGCTGTACTTTATGCAGTTTGAGAAATAAAATTTGTCTTCGTTGCTTTTGAATTTTTTGTTTTTCATGAGATAATTATTGATACCTCGTGAAAATGTTGGCTTGCCTACAAAATCTAAGTTGTGTCAATAAATTCGCATGACAATTTTTCCAAGTCTACAATTACTATTCTTCCTTGACATAATATGCAGTTACATGGTGTCTAAAATACATTACCTGTTTTGTACAAGTTGTATTAGATTGCTAATTTTGATATACTATGGCACTTTTTGTCTTTAGGTGGTGGGATTGCATTGCTTTGCCTGACGATGTTGATGCTTGCGCCGAAACTGCATTTAGAATGCAAATAAGGGAGCTGGCATTCACGGTAAAATGCATGTAGTCGAACTAAAGATAGTCTCATTCTGACAGGTGTTACTACTATTTTCCTTCTCATTTCTTAATCTTAAATAATAATCATTTGGTTTTTAATTTCCAGTCACTGCAACTCCTAAAGGCAGCCATGTTCGACAAGGAATGCGAGCTATGTATCCTTACAGTTGCTGAATCAATTGGCAGTCCGTTTTTGGGAGCACTACACTCCATATATTTTCTGGTCCATGAATTAAAATCCTTAACTGTTTCAAGTGTTTTCCCTGGAAATCTATGGGCATATTATCGGCATGTTTGAGCTGAACAACCTGTAAGTGCGCCATTCATTCAGCTTTCTGCCCCTTTCCCACACAAATTAAATTGCAATATGTTCGAATGGTATTGGCTAACATTTGAAGCAATCCTATAACATGCTTTCTAAGTTGCATCTGGTGGTGCATACCATATTTTTAGACTTTGTTGATGTTTTCATACAGTAAAATGAATGTTTTATGTGATAGTGATTTGGTTGTAGCATCTCCAGTGGAGGACTATTTCTTGTACATTGATGACCTTCCACACTCTGAAAAGGTCAGAAAGCACCACCTTGATATTTTCATCCTTTTTAGTGCATAGAAAGCTGATTCTTTTCTCTGTAGAAAAAAGCTGAGGAAATGACACGACATCTTCTGGATGCTCTTGGTGATGATTACTCTGTTTGTTGTCAAGGTATGTTTTAATATCAGATAGAAAGGCTTTGCGTATTGCTGAAAAATTCATAAAATCCTCGCTTTTGTAAGCTTACAAATATGTAATTCATACAATCCTTATTTTTGCAAGCTTACAATACATTCTTTTTATTTAATGGTCTGAATGCCTTAATGGTTGTGAGGGTAGGCACACTTTGATGGTCCATGTCATTNTTGCCTCTCAATAAACTTTCTATAGCCTAAGGTAACAGCAAATTGAAGTTGAAATCAAGAAAATAAAGCAAACTATAGCCTAAGGTAAAAGCAGCTAAATGAATCACTTCCTACTAAATCAGCTAAACCAACAATCTCCTACTACAATAACATAATACACCATGGTAAAAAGAGGAACCTGCATAGAACCAAAGAACAGATTACACCATTCGCACAAAAATGACATAATAGTAGTTGTTATGTATAACAACTAGAGCAGGCGTTGTCGGCCTTCCCTCCTTTAAATTCCTTGAAGTTGGCAATTGCCGCTTCTTTTGTTCTCTTCTTTTGTATTGGACTTTTCCTCATGGCTTTCANTGGTTGTGAGGGTAGGCACACTTTGATGGTCCATGTCATTGTACCTTCTCTTCTTATAAAATGCAATACATTCTTTTTAGTCACTTTTTTTTTTGAAGGTTGTGCTATCCTAGGCAATGTCAGGCTATTGTTTATTTCATTTTGCATTATTGGGAAGAGTGCCGTGCAGTCGCNCTTTTTTTTTTTTGAAGGTTGTGCTATCTTAGGCAATGTCAGGCTATTGTTTATTTCATTTTGCATTATTGGGAAGAGTGCCATGCAGGCACNTCTTTTTAGTCACTTTTTTTTTTGAAGGTTGTGCTATCCTAGGCAATGTCAGGCTATTGTTTATTTCATTTTGCATTATTGGGAAGAGTGCCGTGCAGTCGCAGTAGGCTTATCCTCTTGATGAACTTGTTAGGCATATTCTAGATACATCCTTGTGTTTACGTTTGAACACTCTAGGATCTACAGATTTCTACATATTTTAAATTACAAAGGTAAGACAGAATAAAAGAGATCCAGTTAATAAGGTAGGAGTAGGAACAAGGAATTGATAGCAAGGAGGCACCTAAATTGAGTGTTTTCTTTGACATGGATGTTCTAGTTTTTCATTTGTCTTTTTTCATCTTCTTTATTCTTTAGTGTTTCTTTGTTCGTGTATTTAAGGGCAATCAAATCTACTATGTACAATTAGAAGAAATGTTAAATCCGGAAATAATTCTCTCCTATGTGGCAGTAACATGGCACCTTATATGCTCTTGATTCCTGTTTAAAATGACACATATGCGGAACCTTGATAAAACTCAACCTTTCTNTTTGTTCGTGTATTTAAGGGCAATCAAATCTACTATGTACAATTAGAAGAAATGTTAAATCCGGAAATAATTCTCTCCTATGTGGCAGTAACATAGCACCTTATATGCTCTTGATTCCTGTTTAAAATGACACATATGCGGAACCTTGATAAAACTCAACCTTTTCTCCTGTCCTCCCCCATTCTGTAATTCTTAAGTCTGCTTTTTCTAAGATAAAAATATATTGATCCCTCATGTTTTCTCTCTCAATGTATAAATAATCAAAGAATAAACAACTCTGATATCTCATTACCTAAACTTGACTAGAATAAACAGGAGTTCTCTCTTACATAAGTTGATCAACTTGGTTTTTTTTCTCTTTCTATGTGTATTTAAAGGTCATCTAAGGGGTAGCAATTAAAGTACTGTCCAAATAGAAGTAAAACTTCCGATTTAGAGGATTAGGTGTAAAGCACAACATAGCACAGTAAGGGTTATGAGAAAGGGTTGGGCGTTATATGGGGGATGGGGGAGGATGTAGCAGGTGGTTGTTTCGTTTGATGGAATCTACGGTCAGAGGCCTAGCTGGGAGGAGTAAAGCGGGTTTGGTGGTTGAGATGGTGGCTCTTTGAGGAGCAGATATGTATTTATTTCTGTGTGATAACAGCTATATCGGGAATGCATGAATGGAAATTTTTGCAGTTTTGGAAGATGACACTTTTCGGGAATGCCAAGAAATAGTACAGAAATGGCACTGATACATGCACTTAGTACCCCAATTCTTGTATGTCCTTGTGGCTGGTGCAGACAATTGCTTAGTTGTACACCACATGGGTTTCTTTGCAGGTGTACGTCGTATACATACTGCCGTAGTATGTGTGTATCTATCTGTCACTCCATCGATCATAAGCACTGTGTACTCATATGTCCATTGGGTGGCTTCAATGGGATGTGAAGGTTTTTTTGTCCAGTAATATTAGTTTCTGATGTTTCTGATATGGTAACCATTTTGGTAACTAAATAGGTAGGATTGTTTCTTATGGGTTTGCTGCATTTAGTGAATTTATATTTCATCTTCATGCTACTGAGTTATATAATGTGCCTCTTCAAAGTTCTCGTAGTTTCCTTCTACTTGATGCACGGATGTCTTACTAATTTATATAAAAAAGGCGTCCCAATGCACGAGGCCCTGCTGATGCGGGGTCTGGGATGTCTTATTAATTTCTGCTATCATTAATTGCTTGCAATTGGTATTCTCTTCTTTTTCATTTTCATTTGCCTGGTGTTATGCCTTCATTGTGCTAATATTACATCTTTTGTGTTTTATGTTTTTCCTATCATAGGGTTTTGAGAATGAACAAATATGTCGATTGAGCTTCACTAACTAATGTTTTGAATTCTGTAATAGGTACTGCATTTTTTCCTTTGCAGAGTTGCATGAACCATTCCTGTCTTCCAAATGCAAAAGCTTTTAAGAGAGAAGAGGTGAGTTTTCATCCCAAATGAAGGTTTTTAGCTTTTATTTCTTTTGTCTTCACATGAAAGTTTTGATGTTTTGTTTTGCACACCAAAGGGACGTGTCCTGCCATGTGTCCAACTACTTTGGATTGTGGGTTTTTGGCCCAATCTATAGTGATCAAACATTTTGGTCCAAAAAGAACGGAGAAAGAATTGAGTCCACAATTTTTTAATTAGTTGTGTTTGCAGATTACTTTTCCTGCTCCTTCCTTCATGGAAGGCACAAGGTTAAAGTTGAAATAGAGGGCTTGAGTGCAATAGGTTTGTGCTTATCGTTGGAGGCTACTCCTGTTTTGTAGCCCATGCCATTGGGGTGGAAGAAAACATAAAGCATAAAAAAGGCCTAAACTTAGAAATATGCCAGATACTGTCTTTACGTGCACACTACACACCAATATCTATAGAGCTTCTTGTAGCCTTTTGCCTAGAATTTGAAGTGGAAGCCACCCTTTTCCTAGAATTCGAGACAGATCCATTCTTGTGGTAAAGGGAATCAGTGATCTCTGTGATAAAAATGAAAGTTATGCTTTAATATAAATGCCCCTGAGCACCATTCGGAAGGTTTGGAACCTGAGAAACATAGAATTATACGGATTTTTCAAATCTAAGCACATTTCAGTGATTTCCATGTTGTTCAGATGATTAGTTGTACAGGAACTTCATTGAGGTATGGTACTTAGCACCATGGTGGTAAAAAATAGGCATGTTAAATTGGCTTAACTGAGGTGCTTTCCCTCATGGCTGGTTGATTGGACTTATCCTAGTTGTCAACCTACTTAAGTTTTCCAGGAACCATGGCTCATTGTTATCTGTTCAACTTTTAGTCTTGAGCTTAAAAACTGTTTAAGCAATGGAGCTGAATCCCAAGTTCCCAATACTGGATTATCTACACGCTTCTTGTTAAAGATGTTGGTTATTATATACTGTGGGCTCTAGATGGAGTTTTTCCAGAGAAGGTGAGTCAGATAAGGTGGTGGGTCTAGGAAGCAGCAAGCTTTTTTGGTTAAGAAAGCAGCAACCTGATATGAAAGATGACAGTAAAAAAAGGGAATACCAAGGTGATTGTGGCTTCAGAGACCTGTGTGAGGATTGTAGGTTTTTTTTTTTTGTCTCTAGTAATTAGACCTTAAGGGAGATGAGGGTGCAAATACCTTTTATGTGTAGTTTGCTATTTGTTTCTATGTGTTTGGCTACCCATTCTAAGCTCCCAGACTCTCTTTAATGGGGGACTAAGCTGGGTGTTCTTTATCTGCGTGTGTGTGTGTGTGTTAGGTTAGGGGTTTTGTTTGGGGGGGGGGGGATATGTGTTCCCTTGAATGAGGTTTGAGGAGTCCTTGTATAGAATTTTGCCAGATGCCAACATGCCTACTTAAATAACCGATTCTGCATGCTCTCAATCATGAAATATTGGTGTTGTGATGCCTAATGTCAGAACATTTTTGGATGTATCAGTTGCAGAATAGAGTCCACGTGATAACTCATCTGCTAATTGACATTGTGACAATTATATACCTTTGACAGCAGCAACTCCTTTACGTGGGAGAAGGTTGAGCACCAAATTTCAGCAGCTTGGGCATTCGCTGGCCTCTGTCCCCACTCCAGCTATAAAGTTAATTGAGTCACCCCAGTTGCATGATGGAGCATCAGGGGGTCACTAGGGAATGCATGCATTTCTCCAATTGTATGTTATTCCTGCGGGTAGTCCATGTGGTGCATCCATAATTGGTGACATGGCTGGTACAGGGATGCTGTCTGAAAAGGCTGCATTTTTCTCACATTGATTGAAATTAATGCAGATTCTAACTGAAACCAATTCCACCTGATCGACATTTCCTTAACTTTTCCAGTATGATTAGTAAATGTTTAAGCTTAGGTTGAGCAACCACCTGTTCAATCAAAGAGTTCTTCTAGTTTATAGAGGACCTTAGTCTTAGACTCAGGTCAGAGTCACCGGCAAACTAACAGAAACCAAACACAAAAGAACTTGTATTCAAAATCTAGTTGGTACGGAACATTGGCTTCTGCACAATGAAAAAATGCATATTGGAGATCAGCGATATTTTACACGGTAGTTGACATGAATCATTTTTATTTCCCAGTATATATATTGAGATACTCTCCTCGTTTAAGTAGAGTGTGGTCTGCTGTCCCATGTCATACAGGGAAAAGAGAAGGTGAGTTTCTTTTCCATTATCAATATGTAATGTTATTTATGTTTGTACTTGATTGCAGGACAGGGATGGCCAAGCAACGATAATTGCTCTCGAAACCATTCGCGAGGGAGATGAGGTAATTTCTCAGTTATAACTTGTGGTTCCACAGATTTGACTCCTGAAAATGAGTAAAAAATTCCATGCCATACATGTCCATCGCAGTTCTTCTGTGTGGAGTCCATGGCCACATTCAACATAACTATCAGCATCTTTGATATTTTCAATCATTTCCAGGTAACCATATCATACATAGATGATGACCTTCCTTTTGAAGAGAGACAAGCATCACTTGCAGATTATGGTTTCAAATGCAGATGCCTCAAATGCTTAGAGGAAGAGCCTCAAGCTACCCTAGAACACAAAATTTAAGATTTACTATCATGAGGGTGGGCATTGACACAACGGTAAAGTTGTTCCATTGTGACTGGAGGTCACAGGATTGAGTCGCAGAAACAACCTCTCTATTTGCAAGGGTGAAGTTGCATACATTTAACCCTCACTATATCCTGCAGTGGTAAGAGCCTCGTGTGTACTAGGTACAACCTTTAGGGAGGCCATAAGAGTGAAACATGACTTTTCAAAGGACAATGGTGGTGCTACATTTGGCCAAGGAATCTGTTGCTACCCTAGTTTATGAAACAATCAATATTTCTAATAAAAATGTGACACATGTAAATTTTGTTATATTATACCACCTTTTATTATTATTATTTTTTCAATCAATGATGACAAATCATCCAAATCAAGATTCAATGGTAAGTTATTAGTTTTGCCACATAGTACCGTAGCCTTATCATGCTCTTCAACATGACATTTTAAGTGAATGATTTGATAATCATGTATCTCTTTTTATTTCAAGTTCATATAAATCAAAATAGTTCATAATTGTATCCCATAGGCAAAAGTCACAACTGTTACAAAGGTTCTTGTACAAATGCTCATGATAGATCCCTCTACCCCTTCTTTTTTACACACCGATACCAACAGTTCTACTAATTATTTGAACTATTTCTTTGGAATCTTTTAAGCTAGACTTACTTGGTGGTGGTGTCCAAGTTGCCTAAGGGAAATGAAAAGCCACTTAATAAGGTTCAGTATTGTCCAAGGGGTTTGATAATTAAAAACATAATCTTTCAGCATATCATAAAAACCGTCTGGACTTAATGAAACAAGAAGATTATTCATTGTGACAAAGAACGTTGAAGGTCACGAGTCGAATAAAAAAGTTGTGTATATTTGACGTTTTCTAAACTTTGGAATGACAAAGTCTTGTGCAAGTGAGAAGAAATGTGGTGATTTTGGACAATGAAATTGGCATGTAGTGAAAAAATGGTAGAGAAAAATAGAGAATAGGTCGTAATAGCAATTCTCCACATATATTTACACTACATATTGAGTGAAAATTTTGATTTTTTGGGACCCACAAAATAATGTGAGTTGCAGGTACACACATTTGAGACGAAAAAATTAAGGGTTAATTATACCAGAAGTCTCTAAAGTATGTGATTTATCTGAATACTAGTTATTTCTTGTGTTTGAAAGTGCGAAGTAATAAGAAAAATGATCAATAATAAACATATTTATATTCACACCCAAAATCAAATTACAAACATAGAGGATAGAGAACAAATTTTAAGCACCAGTTGTAGTGGGGGTGAGCAGTGGTGGACATCAATAGAGATGGTAGGAGACGATGATAGTTGTGGTGAGTAGTGACGACTATGGTGGTAGTGGCAATCGTGAGTGACAACGGTGATGATGGTAATTTTTTGGTAATAATGATGATAGTGGTAGTCATGAGTGACGATGGTGGTGGTGATGAGTGAATGGTGGTGGATAACGGTAATGATAGTTGTCAGTAGTGGTGGTGGGACAACGACAATGGTGGTGGTGAATGACAATGACTGACGACAATAGTGGTGACAATGGATGATGGTGGATCATAGTAGTGAGTGGTGGTGGGTGCTGAAAGTGGGCGACATGGTAGTGGAATGATGATGGTAGTTATAATAAATATAAAAATGAGATAATGATGGTGGTAAGTGGTGGCGATGGACGACGATGGTAATAATTGGTGGTGGTGGTGGTGGTAGTGGGATAGTGACGGTGGTGATGATAGTGTTCGTGGAAGGTGTGGGGCATTGGAGGTGGGGGGTGATAGAGGTGATGGTAAGACAATGACGATAGTGATAGAATAACGACAATGAAGGTGGTGGTTGTTGTGGTGACAATAATGGTGGGGGTAGTGGTGGTGGTGGGGGATGGGGGGTAAGGTGGTGATGGTGGTGGGGGTAGGGTGGTGGCAACGGTGATTGTAGTGGTGGTGTGGTGGAGGTAGTGAGGTGACGATAATAATGACAGTGGTGTGGTGGGGCGGTAGGGGTGGTTGTGACACTGGTGGTGGGGGGATGGTTCTAAATACTACTTTTTTTTTAAAAGTAATTATAAAAAAATATAAATTTTAGATATACTTTTAAAAAATCACTCCAAACGCATCTTTAGAGACTTATTTTTTCTATTAAATTTGGGATGGTAATATTAATTGTCGGATTAACTTTGAAGTAAAATTAAATAGATATCAACTGCGAAAAATAAAAGTCATTTTGTTTATCTTTTGATATTTGAATTGTATTTTATTTTATTATACAAATATTTTTATGTAGTCTCTCAAGCAGACAATATTTAGATTGCTAACAATTTTTAATTATAAACTTGTAACGTAATACATAAATATGAACAAAAAAATAATTTAGATAAATTTTGATTAAATTTTTACCCAAAATTTGGTTAAAGAGCTACTCACATTATACAATTTTAATCATGAGTTATTTAAATTTTAGTCAAGAGCTACCGAATTTTTTTTTTATCCATATTTAAGTATGACATGATAAATTTATGATAAAAAATTATTGGTAATTTAAATATTGTCTGCTCGAGGGACTATATAAAAATTTATTTAATACTTTCAAAGAACAAAGTGACACAATTAAATATTGGTGATCAAAATAAGATAAACTCTATATTTTGAAGATCTTTATTCAATGCACTTAATCCAAAATTTAAAGAAAAATGTTACATAACCCAAATACAATTTAAAAATTAAAATTCAAATGTATATTATTCTTTAGATGTGTGTTGAATGAGTGAGTTATATTTAAAAAATTAATGTGACCCACTCATNTAAAATTCAAATGTATATTATTCTTTAGATGAGTGTTGAATGAGTGAGTTATATTGAAAAAATTAATAGGACTCACTCGTTTAAATGATAATATGTATTTAAGTTATAATATTTTAAATTTTATAATATTACTCAAATTTAAATTTTAATTGAGCAATGGATCCACTAAATCAATCAAATATTCGTTGCTTGAGATTTGATAAACAAATTGTGGTAACACAGTTTTATTCATTTTCATTTGGCCACCATAGCAATTGCTAGGAGAGATCTCCGTGGCAGTGGTGACTTGACACCAGCCAATCGTAGATCACCTTTTTTTGATACATAATCGTAGACTGCCCGACACGTACCACATCAAAACCCTATTTTAAGTATGATTCAATGGAATAAAATTAAATATGAAATTAAAATAATACGTTATTTAATCTAATTACTTATTTGATTAGAGAATTATTTTATCTTATTAATATTGAATTAATAAAGATACCCTCAATCAGTATTTATTATATTGATGATAACTTAATTTTATTATTTAGGAGTTATAATAATAAATATGTTGATTAATACGTTTGAGTTGGATTATAATATCATCTTTTTTGGTGGTATTAAAAATTTCTATAATACAGATCTATCGTATAAAAAATATATAATAAATATATATATTTAAAATTAATACTGTATTAAATTTACTTGTCAAACAAAATATTAAATTCGATTAAATAAAATACCAAACGAGCCGAATTGGTATATTTCCTTAAGACACAACCCCCAAACCCAAGTTACCCAACGCCTACGGTTACATTCCGAGGTCAATTTAGTAATTTCATGCAGCCCCTGACTCGGAGACAAACTTTCCTCGGCTCACGCCTCCTAATCCCGACCCTTCTCCGTCGAAACCCGACTGTCAGATCTCTCGCCGGCGCGTTGTCGTCAAACCACACCCACACTACACAAATTCAATTCTCTACCTCTTCAATTCTTAAACAACGGAGGATTAGAATCAAATTCACCGGCACCTCCGATCGCCGCCGTAGATACGAGCCAGTTTTAACGGCGATGGACTCGAACCCGCCGGAATCTGATCTATCTGTTTCAGATTTTGTTCACGTGGAGGATTTGAGTTCCAGTACTAATGCTGAGGGTTTGGATGCGAGTGTTGTGTCTGTGGAGGTGGATGAAGAGAGAGGTGATGATGACGCGGGGGTGAGTGCGGGAGGTGAAGGTGAAGGGGATGGCGGTGACAGGAAGGTTCTTCCAGAGGAGTTGTCGAGGAGTGTGATGATGCTTTCGTGTGAATCTTCAGCTGAAGGAGGGTCTTGCGACGTGTACTTGGTTGGAACTGCTCACGTTTCCATGGTAATTCAATTGGTTTTTGGCTTTTTACATATTAATATCGTTTGGTTGCCAACAAAATTGAGAAATGTGAGAAAATGTTACTCTTAAACAGTCATGTTAAAAAAAGTTGCAGTAAATGGGTGCCTAGATACATATTTCTGTGTAAGGATGCAAGGTTGATTGGAGGTTTTTTGCTATCTCGAACCTAAAAAGTTGAATCTTCTGTTGCAGTTTCTTGGAATTCTGTTGGTTGTAATGTGGTCTTCTTCTTGTTGGGTTTATTTTTTGAAGTTTTTTTCTTGGAATTGCAGATATAAGTGACGTAGCCTTCTGTTATCACATTTCAGTAGTTTAAACAATTTTTAACTTATGTGAAGTCTCACTATGATTATTTGGTGTTCTTTTTGCGTCATGTAATTGATCTAGTGGTTTATTGACTAATCCTTTATATGACTAAGCAAGTTGTGTAACAGTATCTCAGATTTTGGGTGTGTTTCCCTAAAGTTTGGTGCGTAACACAATATTAGATTTTGGGTGTGTTCCCTAAAGTTGGATTCCTATATTCATAAATGTTCGTAGCACTTTAGAATTTAGTTTTATCCATAGTTTTTCCAGTCAGTATTCTTTCATTCTGCATCTAAGCTACCGTACTAAGAATAAGAGAAAGACTTTCTCTCTTATTCCAACAATTTTGGTCTGCCACTATCTCCTTGTCCATTGATTACCACTTGATGAGATTTTCAAAAAGGAAAAAAAATTAACTGCAACAGTGGGTGTGACACAAACATCTATAAATGAAACAAATGGATAAAATGCAGCATGGAACATGCACATTAGTAGATTGTTTGTGAAATCTCAAAACTCAGTCAGTTGTAGTATTGACCTTCACATGGTCGGCAAGCAACCCAATAAACTAGGTTCCCCTGATCTTCGCTTAGCATTTACTTGGATGATCAAGGCGTTATTGGTATGTATGTGTGTATGTATCATTATTATTGTTTAATATTCTTCTGGCTGAAAAAAATTGTAAGTATATTTATGTGAAACAGTCATTGTTTTGCTCTTCTTTCTCCTTTCTTCAATCATTGCTTCTTATAAACCTGAATGTTTCAAGGTTCATCCTGACACAGGCATGAATGCACGTAATACCAGCATTCCTTGGTGCTTTCTACCTGCTAGATTAGGGCACCCAAGAGCCTTTTTTTTTAAGTCAACATGTCTCAGGGCACATTTGGCCTAAGCCCATTTTTACTTGACCGAAAAAATAGTTGAAGTAATTTTTTGTCTCTGTGGTTGCAGGAATCTTGCCAAGAAGTTCAAACTGTAATCAACTTCTTGAAACCACAGGTGCTTCTCTTTTGAAACTAATAACACTTGATTGATGGATGAATCCTTTAGCAGGTTAGCTGCCTGCATTATATTGTTTTCTTTTGTATTCATCTTGGAATATTTCATAAAGTTCAATTTAAACTTATTGACTACAGGTGGTGTTTTTGGAGTTGTGCTCAAGTCGTGTGGCTGTACTTACTCCACAAAATCTAAAGGTCTGTGTTTTTTTTGCATCTTTTATGTACTCTTTCTCTTTTTGATTTTTTTATCTCATTTAATAGCTTTTTATGCCTTTTTTAATCTTTTTCTTTATTATGACTATTATCTTCTGGAAGTGTTTTTGTCCTCTGAAGCGGACCTTTGATGTTCCGTTTTTTCCTCTCCTTTTCCTTCTCATTTAAATTAATGCAACCTTTTGGTGCACCTCATTGTTGAAGATTCCAGCTAAAAAGCCACCAAATGGTTTAGGAAACTTTAATAGGTAGAAAATGTGTAGGCTTGGTCTATGCAACTTTGTATTTCCATTTCAAAAGAAATATAAGATGGCTTATCAACCAGCCCAAATGCTAGAGCAATTTCCAGGTATGCCCTCTCAACTGGAGCAGCAACCTCACAGATAGAATAGATTAAAACAATCAGGTCTCCTGTCAAAAAATTAAAACAATCAAGACCCAACTCTTTGAAGCATTTTTATGTCGAGGGTTTCCAGTTGTAGCTGTTCTTATGGGGTACCAAAATGCAGTCATAGATGGAAACTAATATAACAATGGATAAGCTGATCGACAATTGTAGTGAAGCATCTGGTACTTGAAGCTGAACTAATGAATCTGTCCATAATAAGTCCTTGCTTGGTATATAAAGTCGATTACTTGTTGCAACAATATCATATGCTAAACAAGTCACCCATTCATATTAGAAAAATCCTCACAACTGCCTTTGCCTCTTCAGCTTCACTAATGCTACATACCTTCCCATCTTTCTTTGAATCATCATGTGCAAGCAAGCGGCAAGGCTTTGTTAAGAAACCTGTAACGAATTGAACTTTTTCAATTGAATTCAAGCCAACCTCTAAAATTTCACCTTAAACTTTCTAGTTGCCAAGTTTAGGGCTTTTCAGTACATCCAACCAGTAACAAAGGCTCACTTCAATTGAGTTCATGCCAAACCTCTAGAAATATCACCTTAAGCTTTCTAGTTGTCAAGTTTAGGGTTTTTCAGCACATCCAAGGTGTAACCCCGTGCAGTTCCTGCCAAATGCCAAGTATTTCTCATTATCTTCATATTATATAACTGATAGTCAGATTGGTCCATATGATTATAGCGTGTTTTTCACTTATCAAAAAGGAAAAATTGTCCTTGGTTTCATGAATTTGGAGCTTAGGCGTATTGTTTTGTTCTGCTCTTGCAAAATATTTAATAATTTTTGGAAATTATATTACGGTCGTTTCTAGCTGTACCGTACAGCTAAATCACCTCATCTTTAAGACACTAGTAGGTGATCCCAAGCCGATGTACCCGTTGTGGGAATAATTAGGATTTTGTTAATCCATTTGCCTTCACTTATTATAGTTTTTATTGGCTTTACACTATGGTGAACTGAGGCTTTGTAGAGAATAAGGGTAAATGCCGTGGATTCTTTTCCTCTCTATGCAAGCTTGTAAAGTACGTAGATTCTTGGAATTAAGATGTATTTTCTGATGTTTGGAGCAATGTTATTAGAACTGGACCGGTCATCGAACCGGTTAGGGGACTAGATCAATGGTTCACTGGTTCAACCGGTGGGTCAACTGGTCGGACTGGTCATATAATAAAAAAATAAAAAATATATATAATAATTATAAAACATCATTTTTCGGAATTAAGTCATTTAGGAATTAGGAATTACCACACTTTTCCACGTACATTCAAACTCAAGACTCAAGAGAAAGACTAAACCGACAGAAAAGAAACAACCCCACCACCCAAACTCCCCACCCCCGAAACAAAACCAAAAGAAACCCACAAAAGACTATCAAGAAGAAGATCAAAGATTGGGGTTTGTTTTTTCAAAATCTGAAATAACGAAAGGGCATTAATCAGGAAGGGGCAGGGACGAATGGGCACTGCAGTTCTTGACAAGATAATCGAAATGTTAACCGAGGTCCGATCTTCCAAGCCAGAGAAGGTAGTGCAGCTTTTGGAGTTAGAAATCAAGCAGCTATGTGTTGCGTGGCGCGACATCTTCATGAAACAACAAAATCTTCTTGAAGCACCCATCAAGATTTGTGGTATTCGTAATTAAGTCATTTAAATTTCATTTTTCATCAAATCGTCCGATTTTTATAAAACCGCCGGTTCACAGTTTTTTATAAAACCCTGCCGGTTTTTCAGTTTTTAGCCAGTTCTCTTCCTTATGCGGTTCAATTAGAAAATCGGACCGGTTAAGGCTCCGGGTCACTGTTGAACCGGTTAGACCGGCCGGTCCGGTCCGGTTCTGATAACACTGGTTATGATTCCTTAATCCATCCCTTACTATTGCAACCAAAAGACACCTATTTGTTCAGTTTGTTGTATCTTGTCAAAGTTGCTGTCATTTCACAGCTCAAAGCATGGGGGCTTAGTATGTTTTCCCACATGTTATATAGGTCTCAGCTGATATATGAAATCAAATCTTCCACCACATTTCTTTGATTTTTCAGCTAGTATGATACCTGGCCTTCGTATTTTGGTGCGGTTACATCTATGTTTGATAGAAGTTCTTTGTCAAGCCTTTACTTGTCGAATTATCTTTTTAACTTGGGTAGAGTAGTTCTTCTTGTAGTATATATTCTTGACTGTATGCTTCTTTTCTTTCATTAATGAATTTTAAATTTTTTGCTATCTATACTAGATGATGTGCTTGCCATAAATATTCACTCTGGTTCACCAGGTGCCAACTATGGGAGAAATGATAGATATGTGGAAGAAAAAGAATAATCTCTTTGGAATACTCTACAGCTGGTTTCTTGCTAAGGCATGATCTTGATCCTTAAGTTTCTAATAAATTATTCTACTGGTTTTACACATTTCTTCTGGAACAATGTATATAATTATTTTTTATTTGGTTCATATATCATAATTTTTTCTTGCCCACATTTATTTATACTTTGTTAGGTAGCTAGTAAGCTTGAGGTTTTTCCTGGAGCTGAGTTTCGTGTGGCATTTGAAGAAGCAATGAAGTATGGTGGCAAGGTCATACTTGGTGATCGGCCCGTGCAGGTAAGATATTCTACTCAGTTTGTTAAACTTCTGATAAACCCCGTGGTTGTTTATTACTTTACAAGATTGATTCAATTCCTGTAGGAACGCATGGTTGATTTGGCAAATATATTGCTTGTTTCAACTTTCAAACACCAGCATGGCTTATTGTCCTCTTGGTTTAAAGAGTTTTTTCAGGGTTATGGTTGTGGTATTTTGGGGAAGGGGAGAAGAGAAGTAGAGGGGTGCTTGAAAAAGATGAAACCTCTATATTGGCTTGTTGGGTTACTTATTTCTTGGGATGCATGAGAGTTTTTTGGCCTGACATTACCAGTGATTGTGGTTCTATTTTGAATAGCCTTTACCGAGCTCTCCTTCTATGGCCACCAACAAACTGTTCCACATATTTTTGGGTCATCATCCTGGATTACCTGCTTCTTGTACCCTTTTGAGGATGTCAATCTTTATCTGTATTGGTCTTCTACACAATTCTACGTGTTCATAAGTATTTTACTTTTTCCACCATAGTGAAGTTTTAAGTTGGAAATTTTGAAAATTGTATATCTGAACGTTTGGTTTTGTAAGTTGTCCTACTTCCCATCTCCATCATTGTATGAGCCACTTCTTAATCTTGTGCAATTGGATGGTCATATCATATGTGGATTATTTTGTGAACTAACTCAGTTGTGAATTTGGTGTTGACTGAATAGATAACATTGCGGAGGACATGGGCAAAAATGCCACTTTGGCATAAGACAAAATTGTTGTACTCCCTATTATTCCAAGCATTTTTCTTACCAAGCCCTGAAGATCTCAATAAAATGGTAGGCTTTCTTACGTCTAAAACTAACAGGCAGGTTTCTTTGCATAATGTTCACTTATTCTGATTTGGTTTTGCCTGTGTCCAGCTGAATGAAATGGACGATGTCGACATGTTGACTCTTGTGATTCATGAGATGAGCAAGGAGTTCCCCACTCTGATGGAAACACTCGTGCATGAGCGTGATCAGTTAGTATTTGTAACTTGCACTTTATGTTACATTGTTCTTACCATTAAGTTTCTTTATTTCTACTACTCTTTGGGGAGGTACAATATCACTTTGCTTTTAGTTAGATTGTGAAGTTTTAGGTTTAGAGAAGGAGAGAAACTTGGAGAAGCAAAGAAGAGAAAAATAAATCATAACTTAACATTTCTCCTTGGCGCATAAATATTAATCATGCTTGACTTGCAAACAATAGGGCGAAAAACCTTGCTACTAAGCCCTTTAGTGAAAACATTGGCCAGTTGTTTTTTTGATTTCTTAAAGAGTATGCAAATCAAACCCTTGTTTAACTTCTTTTTTTTTTCCTTTTTTTTGATAGTGCCAGTCAATCTCAACGTGACTAGTTTAATCATGTCGAACTAAATTATGAGCAATATAGATAATGGATTTATTATCATAGTATAGTCTAATAGATCCATCACCATGAATTCCTAACTCTCCCATTAAGATTTGGAGCCACATAAGCTCAAATTCCATAAGCGATGGCCTGTATTTGCACTACACCTAGCTAATACAGCTCATCTTTTGCTTTGCCTAGTGGCAAGGTTCCCTCCTATCAAGTTACAGTAACCCGAAGTAAATCGTCTGTCATTCACTGAACCTATCCAGTCTACATTAGTAAGTGTTTCTAGCTTCAAGTGGCCATGACGGAAAACAAGATAGGCCGTAGGTTTTGAGTATGTTGCTTTAACAAGAACCTTATTTTCCTCCAAATAATTGGTGAATAAGTTTGACAAGATATTGAGTAAAAGTATGATTAGATGGTGAGAAAAAGATCTGAAAATGTCAGACGAACTGGTCCTTAATCTCTCGTGGATATCCACAACACCTGTAACTTCTTCAAGAATCTCGGTATTTTTTCTGCCACTGATTGTGGTTGACTGAAAAATTTCTGTATTAGCACCCCTTCCTCTAGCAAGAGCACTTCTGATCTTTGCTTCTATAGCAATTCGTGTCTTCTAATATTCATTTTAAATTCTATTTTGATAGCTTTTTACTCCCACTGGTTTTCCTCTGAAGGTTCAACTTGTTGAATTTTACCAATTTGCTACTTCCACTGTTTCATTAATTGGAAACAATTGCCAACATGTTCCTTGTTCCATGCCTTCAAAACTTGTATAGTGTCTTCTAGGTGCTTGCAAACCAGAAAGCAATTGAGCCTTTTGCTAATGACTTGGGCCAAGCACGGTAGGCAACCTAATGGCTTGATGGGTCTCTAACACATATCCTTTTAACTAGGAAAGGACTCTAAAATGCAAATTTTTCTCCGAATGTATTTAACGAGTGGAGCATTGTCAGATTTGATAGTCGGGAGATGCTTGATGTTAGCTACAGGAAACAGGGTTCTCCATCCCCCACTGGGCTCTTTGTCCATCCCAGGGTTGCAATCACTCAATAGCCTTCCTCTGATGTTTTCTGGCCTCTGTTTTATTTGACCAAGTGAAGGCATTTCCAGCAAAGCCTAGATCAACCAAGCCTTCATCATTACTGAGACCAACTAGTGTAACCCTCTCCGTCCCTCTGCCGACAATATATTGTTGATATCTTTGATTAATAGGGATCTGACTCGATAAGTGTTGAAGATATATTCAGTAGTGTTCCAAAGTTGGTATTGCTTATGTGTGTGATAGCTAGAGCATAAATACTGTTGACGAACACCACTTTTGCCTTCAGTTGGTACCACTTCATGCTTGACAAACTGTCTCTTCTTGGGATGCTAATTGTGTGTTGCTTGATTATGTTTGTCCAAGAAAGAAAAATCCAATCTTGGTTATTATTCTATGATTGATCTGCAGATTGCCAAGGTGTGAGCTAACCTTGACAGTTCCAAGCTAAGTGTATACTAGTTAAAAGGGACAGGGCTTGCTGGAAGTTCGAGTGATGAGTTTTGCAAATGAGATGGCTGAGTGGAAGCAAGGAGGATGGGTTTTATAGGGAAATGGTTAGGTCTGAGCAAGGATTTCATGGTCTCAAAAAGGGAATGGGTCGGGTACTAGTTACATAGACAAGGTTATATTAAGTTTCATAATAGGGGCCCTTCCATCACTGTAATGGAGTTGAAGATGTAGTTGTAATCTCATTCCTCCCTACTGCTTCATTTGACACCCCTCGCCCAGGGATATTGTCAACTTAAAAAGCACGTGGATTGGACTCAAACTGATGCATCGTGAACAGCCCTTATTTATTTACTTATTTTTTGCTTTGTTCACGATTACACTTATTTTTTGATGCTGGACCCACCTCCTGGTGTTTGAATCTGTTATAATATTGGTTTTAATATTTTGAAAATACTCGGTCTTATTGCGTTGTTTCTTTAGGTACATGTCATCCACGTTACTAAGAGTTGCTAGCGAGCACAAGACAGTTGTTGCTGTTGTTGGAAAAGGGCACCTTCAGGGAATTAAGAAGCACTGGAAGCAGCCTGTTGAGGTTCGTAACTATTTCCTTATCGGAAGCACCTAGAATCATACTAGAGTTATAAACCACCAGAGCAATGGATGACCAGCTCTTTTGAACTTCTCATCAATTCTTTGCTTTTTTTTTTTTTTTTGGTCCTGAATTATCCCTTCCTGTCGTGGCCTTATTTTTGACATTTGAAAATGAAATGTGTTCCAAGTGGAAGGAGAACCGAGTGTCCTGTTAACATTTCTTCAAGGGTGTGATGACTTACTCTGAGGCCCCCATAAACATAGACGCAGCTGAGAATAAACTCTCTCCCTGACTCCCTACCCCATGCTCAGAAAATAGAAGCTATGTGGGGAGCTATTCATTCCTCTTCTCGGAATTGAACTACCTTTTCTCCCTGAAGCTCTTAGGGTGGGCCATGAGACAAAAAAGATGACCTCCATCAATGTTAGCGAGACCGTTCTCTCCATTTTTGAATCATAGGTTTTGTCATGAACTTTCTTTTAAAATGTTTTTATTCCTAATAACTAGTTATTGTGTTGTCAGGTGGAAAATCTTCTTAATATGCCTTCACAGAAACCTGTTGTCTCTGCTGTGAAGATTCTCACAGGCCTTGGAGTTGCAGTTGCTGGGGTGGCCATTATTTCTGGAATTTATTTTTCGAGCAAGAAATAGTGACAGTTTCCTCCTAGCTTAAAGTGGCGAACTTGAGTTTATTCTCTAAAGAAATTATACTGTGCTTGATACACAAAAAATGCGTGTTTTTAGTCTGCAAATAATGATTTTGCCAACGGTTGAGGAAAGGTTCTACCGAGCCAATGTTTTTTCCTATGATTATTTAATTTTTTTTTTCAAATTTGTGTACATTTTTTTTTCATTGAATAGTTGACGAAAAGTTTGTCACACGTTGCTGTTCTTCCTTGCTTCACATAGGATTTTTAAGGTTTAAATTTGCAAGTGAACAACCAGTTGAAATGATTTTACGAGGCAAACGATGCTCTATGCACAAAAAATGTTCCCTAAAACTTACATCAAATCACTTGCAGTCGTTGAATTAGTGAGTTTCATTACTGATTCAACGACAACAGTTAATTTAGTACAAGTTTTGTTGCACAAATTTGGTGTATATAAAATTATCCTTACAAGACAGTTAAAATTACTATAATTAATGTTGATAATTAAATGAGCTCTCGTTTTTTAAAATAAGTGTAAATTTTTTTTTTTGATTAAGAGCCTAAAAAATTGTTTAAATTAAAAAAAAAAAACCTTAAAATGAGACAAATTTAAGCTTGTCGATATCATTTTTTAAACAAATTAAAAAAAATTATTTAAATTTAACTTGTTTAAAAAATGAGTCAACCTAAATAAATTAAATTTAAATAATTTAGATTCAATTATCACTCCTAATTATAGTGGTCGATCTTTTTTGATCTTTCTAGAATTTTTTTGTTTGCTATAAAAAAATGACTGGTGGTCAAGACCCGAAAGTGTATAAATGTTCATAGTGTTGTAATTCCACTCTGTAAATTCCATAAAATATTTCTTCACAGTATTCTTAACTTATATGGTAATAAATAAACAAGTAAACAAAATAAACTTCATTTCTTTACATAAATCATTTTATTCACTTGTTTAGTAAACAAAATAAACTTTATTTCTTTACATAATCATTTTATTAACTTATTATTAAATGATTACACCTTTTCAACTTATTATTAAATAATTAGTTATTGTCTGTGCCTAACTACACAGAATAATAAAAAATAATAATTCATATCCAAAATCAAATCACAAACATAAATAAATTTAAACATCCATTACAATAGAGGTAAGAGATGATCGGCAACATTGATGGTGGTAGGACACAGTAATGATTGTAGTAAGAGGTAATGATTATGGTGGCAGTGGCGTTGATGACATTTACAGCAATAAAGGTGGTGACAACAATAACGGTAATAGTAGTAAAGATAATGATAATAGAGTTGGTGGTAAGAGAGATATCATAGGATTTCAAACACTATTATTTTAAAAATACTTATAAGAAATAATTTTTAAAAAATCACTCCAAACACACCTTAAGAATTTATTTTTTCTATTAAATTTAGATTATTAATATTATCCACTAAATTAACTATAAAATAAAATTTAAAACAATCTAAACCACAAAAAACAAAAACCATTTTGTTTATTTTTTAAAATTTAAATTGTAACCTATTTCATTATATAAATTAAGCCTCATAACAATATGTTATACGTTTTAAAAATACTCTAAAATTTTGAATGATCTAATGAGAATACTAGAGCCAGCTCGTCCAATTCCAACATATATCTTTTTTTTTTTTTTGCTAGTGTCTCCCTATTTTTTCATACTTTTATCGTCAAAACATGAAAAGAGAGAACACAATAAGAATCAAATTTCTAATTTGCACGATATCATTTCCATGTAGAATTACTCTCACCAATTTCACTAATTTTACAATGAACATAAATTTAGACCAAAATGTTATGTTTGAATACTAGACATTTATTAAAAAATGCATGAACTCAGAATTCTTCAAAACAATCATTCAAAATGTCCCATAAAAAAACCATCCAAAGGCTGAACAAATCCACCAATATCATTCTATCATCAACATAACCCAAGAAAAAATGTATGTGGTGTTTCCAGGATCAAATGGCATTGAAAGAACCATTTATCAGGATAGCCACAACTAGGTTTCGCGCCCGAGCCATTACACCGAGAGGAACCAACTATCCCCCAGAATTGGTAATGGACGCAGTTTTTCTGTTTCACAACAAATCAAACACAAAGTCTCAACTCAACCCAACAAAACTTTATCCCAACCTTTTTCGTATCGGCTACATGAATCCTATTCCGCCATTAAGCAATCAGACATTCCCATGATTCAATGTGGGCATTCATATTCAAAAATCCAATCTACGATTGTCTATTACATGATTATTCCTACAAGCAAATTAATTCCTACTTAATAGACGAGAAATGATTTATTATTCAAAATCTCAATCTCGAACATGTGCTCAGTGGAAGGAGAAGTCGTTAAAAAGAAGGGCTCACGGCGAGACATTGAAGCCTACGTCCACTGCCCAAAAACACCCAATGGTGTCTAATATCATCATAGCACACACACCCATTAACAAATTAAAATCTCTTAAAAACATATTCATGAACAAATTATAAAAATAAAATTAAAAATGACATAAGTAACAAAAAAAAAATGATGAAGAAAAAAATTAAAGGGGCTTCAGTGTGTGTAACAATCAGATCATTGATATTACTATCTCACTGAAATCCGCTAAGATAATTAAAAATTATCATNAAAATTAAAGGGGCTTCAGTGTGTGTAACAATCAGATCATTGATATTACTATCTCACTGAAATCCGCTAAGATAATTAAAAATTATCATCATTAGCCACATCCATTCAAAAAATACCTGCTATTATATATACATACATAATTTTTTGACTAATAAAAGTGAAGAAAGAAAAGGGGTTTTGACAAAAGTACCATTTTCTTCCCGTGGAAATATTTAAATTCAGTAGCTATCAAAGTAGACATGGAAAAAAAAGAAGGAACTGGTGGGTTTTATAGGTGTATGCATGCTCAGACAGCCAAGGGTTTGTCTTCAATTTCTGGGAATTATTACCCAGAAATCAGAAACTCTAGTCCACAATAGCTTCATCACAGCACACACACACACACACACACACAACGGATATAAATGAAACTCAAACCTATATGAGAAAAAATCAAAACCCTGAAGTGAAAAAGAAGATAAGTGAAGGCTTTGGGGTACAGACGGTGATGAGTACAACAGTGGGCACATACAGGCCTCCTCCTCTCTGTTAGTGCGTGTTTGTGTGAATATATATCCGAAGTGTTTAGGGTTTCTGACTGGGGGTTTATGTTTGGTTTGAGCCGAATAGGTGAAGGAGAGAAATAGTGGGCCGCGTTGTTGAAATTGACCGGCCCAGATAGCCCAATGCTATTTTTCGGACGGTGGCTCGTCTTTCTCGATAAAGTTTTGCGGGTCTGTTTGGTTAAAAAAAAAAACGAATGATGAAAAGTAAAAATGAAATGAAAAAAAAATTAAAAAAATATTTGTATATATGTATTTGATTAGCATGAAAAAATTACAAGAAAGTTTAAAAAAAATTCTTTCTATTATTTGAAAAAAAGAAAAATTACAAGATTTTTTTTAAATTGTCTAAATTACATTTAATTATATATCTAAAGACTCAAACAAATATGTATTACACATAATTGAAGATTTTAATTTAGAGAAATTACTAATTATAGTTATTGAATTAAATAAATTTCATCTAACATTAGAACTTGGGTCCTAATTATGTCCCAAAATTACGTGTTGCTCAAAAATTAAATTAAAGATGGTGATAAAAAATGAAATTTAAACATGTGGATTTCCAACATTAATTCTCTTCAATGTGACTCATATTCTTCTATTGTATTATTTCAAATGCGAATCTTTTACATATAGGATGGCCTAAAAAAAAAAAAACCCCATGGCTTCACTTGTGATTCAACATACCATATGGAAAAGAAAAAAAAGAGAAGGGTCTCGCTCATGTAGCTCCTGTAAGGTAACGCTTTAAACTCAAACAAAGAACATTCTTATCGAAAACATGAGTAAAAAAAAATGATGTATATATCTAATGTAAGACCCGTCGATAAGCTAAGGCTATGACATGAATGAAGGCTATAAGAACTATAGAACCACGCTCACCAGAGCTATAAAAAAAAGAAAAGAATTAGAAATCTTTGAGCACTAGAATTTTCTGATTTTTGTATATAAAGCCATTGTTTCTTTCCCAAACCGTTTTGGGATTGTTCGAACAGTCATAAACTCGGGCTCTTGCATTCATACATCAACTAGAGTTTTCCATGCTACTATACTTCACAATTTCTAACATTGAGATATTCTAAAAGTAACAGAGCAATCTTACGCTGGTTATTCTTTATTACATAAGTTCACACATGTTCAAGCATAATCATAATATAAATCACTCTTGAATATAGCTCTTATTGAAGCAAAGACGAGGCCAATATAATCAAGGATAGACCTCAATAACAGACCTCAAGCCTAGAACAAGAGTTATTTTCTTGCCAATAACGCCAGCATCAAAGAAGAGTTTTGCCCACTATTTCTCATGTCTCTCCCTGCCCGTCAAATTAACCATCATTAAGAGTTGTGTTTCAATTGTCTCGTCATCTACTTTTTGATTTTGCATGATCATGTCGATGATTATAATCTTTCCTCTTTTGTCCTTGCTTGGGATCATCTCTATTCATTTCTTTAGAATTCTCAGGCACTCTTCATCGCTCTAGTCATGTGACATCCACTGCTTATCATTCATATAAAAATTATTCATTTCACGACAATGATGTCTAAGGAAAAAACAAAAAGAAAATAACCACACGTTTGCTAGCTAAAGATGTTTAGTTCAGAGTTTCAAGAATTTGGTGACATAATAATTTTTGCTAACACATTNCCAAAAAGAAAATAACCACACGTTTGCTAGCTAAAGATGTTTAGTTCAGAGTTTCAAGATTTTGGTGACATAATAATTGTTGCTAACACATTTAGGGAATTTTTGTTTTTGACCTCAGCGGTTGATCACTATCACAAGTCTCATATAACATTCTTACAAGGAAAGATTAATGAATCACAAAGCCCAAAAGAAGAACATGACATTACCTCTAAGGAGGAGTACAATACAATCCCTAAAGAGAGAGACGCATAAGAGATCAATCTTTGTTTTTGNTAGACCTCAATAACAGACCTCAAGCCTAGAACAAGAGTTATTTTCTTGCCAATAAAGCCAACATCAAAGAAGAGTTTTGCCCACTCTTTCTCATTTCTCTCCCTGCCCGTCAAATTAACCCTCATTAAGAGTTGTGTTTCAATTGTCTCGTCATCTACTTTTTGATTTTGTATAATCATGTCGATGATTATAATCTTTCCTCTTTTGTCCTTGCTTGGGATCATCTCTATTCATTTCTTTAGTATTCTCAGGCACTCTTCATCGCTCTAGTCATGTGACATCCACTGCTTATCATTCATATAAAAATTATTCATTTCACGACAATGATGTCTAAGGAAAAAACAAAAAGAAAATAACCACACGTTTGCTAGCTAAAGATGTTTAGTTCAGAGTTTCAAGAATTTGGTGACATAATAATNACAAAAAGAAAATAACCACACGTTTGCTAGCTAAAGATGTTTAGTTCAGAGTTTCAAGAATTTGGTGACATAATAATTTTTGCTAACACATTTAGGGAATTTTTGTTTTTGACCTCAGCGATTGATCACTATCACAAGTCTCATATAACATTATTACAAGGAAAGATTAATGAATCACAAAGCCCAAAAGAAGAACATGACATTACCTCTAAGGAAGAGTACAATACAATCCCTAAAGAGAGAGACGCATAAGAGATCAATCTTTGTTTTTGGCCGGAATTGACCCCTGATCGCGATGAAAAACATTGAATGGTTTGGCAAAATCAATTTTAGGTCTTAAATTTGACACATATTATGCTTTGTTTTTTCAAGTGAGTTGCAATATGCATTATTCTGAGAAAAGAATCATGTAAAACACCTTAGTCCTTGTAATTGAAAACGAATATTTTCTTTTGTATACGACTATGTATTAAATCTACTTGAAGAGAAAAGAGAAAGGGCAATTGAAGATGTAAAAGTCTACTCATAAGAGGAAAGAGAAGCAAAATTCACGATTCGAAGTTGTAGATAAGCAACCAAAACTAAAGCAAAAATAAACATATGATTTGTTGAAGAGTTTTGTTAGTTTTTTGGGTCCAAATTTGGCAGCCCAAATGATTTGGGACATTTACACCCCCACAAATAAGGGGGGGCCAAAAACTTAGAAAATCTTAGACTAACAAAAAGTTGAATAAAAAATAAAGGCCTAATGTGATATTAATTTAAAATTTAAAATTTGACTAATGTCACTATTACATTATATGATCATTGTTTTCGGTCTTATTTTTTGGTCAGTCTAGAATTACTTAAAAACAGAGACGAAATCAGGATTTCATCACCAGGGGCCAATCTTTGCACAAAATTCATACCAATAATGNGACGAAATCAGGATTTCATCACCAGGGGCCAATCTTTGCACAAAATTCATACCAATAATGTTTCCTAATTTATAGCATCTAAAATATATCAAACAAAAATTAATTAAAAAAAAAACTAAGACAAACACTAATCAAGCATGTATCATAAACACCACCTAAAAAAACTACAAATAGCCACTAAATCCAAAGCATATCATAATTTATATGAAAAAATGTAAAGCACAATTCAATAAATAGTATAATCTCTCCACATCTAAAATATTAGTCAAAATTTCAGACTTTATTAATAAACAAGAACTAGAACACTAACCGGCAATAAATAACTTTTTGTCTCTTCGTTTGTTAGAAGATATGTGTTTTTTTAAGTAAGTTAAAGTTCTATTGTTACTTTATTAGGTATAATAAAAAAATTAGTATTTTTTATTAACTTCTCAATACCGACTACTAATCGTTCTTGCGTTAATATTGTCATGATTTTTCCTTTAGAATTCTTTAATTATTTTATTGGGATATGAGTATCAATTAAAAAAAAAGTAATATTAATATATATATTAGTATCTTGCTTATCAAGAGGTCATTTCATTACGTGGATAATATTTTATGGAGTCATTATATGTGTAAAGGACTAAAAATAGGGGCATAAATTGTCTAATTAAGGGGCTAATACATTATAAAAGTGGTGTTCAGTACTATAAATATATGTGTATAAGGATTCTTGAGCATGAAGGACCCGCAGGGGGGGGGGGGNGGGGGGGGGGGGGGGGGGGGGGGGGGGGGGGGGGGGGGGGGGGGGGGGGGGGGGGGGGGGGGGGGGGGGGGGGGGGGGGGGGGGGGGGGGGGGGGGGGGGGGGGGGGGGGGGGGGGGGGGGGGGGGGGGGGGGGGGGGGGGGGGGGGGGGGATGGGTGGGGGGGGGGGGGGGGGGGGGGGGGGGGGGGGGGGGGGGGGGGGGGGGGGGGAGGATAGCACCCTAGGCCCCATGCTAGTTATATATTTGCTTAAAAAACATCTTTTTGATGTATGAGTGTGTCACATCATTTGAATTGTCAAATTTGGTCAGTATAATATTTTGGTTTGTTGAATGCATAATTAGTTCTAGGAGGGAGATCTTCACTTTCTCTCAATAGGAACTCATTTCATACCTTTAGTAAAATAGCATCTGCAGAAGGAATAGCGTCAAACATGTCTCCTCCAACATAGCTCAAGTTCTCAGTCCCTTCGAGGTTGGTCACAACATGTGGGAGATCAAGCACGATGCACTTCAAATGGGGGAATTCGCTGGCGATGGCTTTGGCAACCGTCCTTGTGCCACCGCCAATGTCGACGAGGGAATTGAACCCCTCGAACACCCCTTACAATTTATGACAACCACACTAGTGACCAATCGGGAATCACAAGACATGGCGTTGTTAAAGAAATGGTTAAGCTTTGGTTCATGGCTTGTATATTCCCAAAATGTCCACCCATGAGTTGTATGAAAACGGCGTGAGATCGTCATTTTGGAACCATTCACTCACATGTTGTCATGGCTTTGTCATAATAGGATCAAGCATGGCTAGCAAAAGGGGTGTCACGCTAAATGGCTCATAGTTTAGGAGGAGCCGAGAGGCCAGTGTGAACAAATAACCTCCTTCATAATTTTCTGAGATATTTTGCTTCACAAAAAAGACAGAGTGAATTAGGATGCACATTAGGCGATAGATGAACTAGGCTTTTGTGTGGTGGACCGGAAGAGCATCTACCAACTCGGAAAGGGTCATTGGACGGTCATGGCTATGAATGACATCTGGTATGCCTAGTTGAATTGCACATTTAAGTGACAAAGTTTATGCAATTGAATTTTTGGTTCCATATGTGAGCTTGAACTTGAAGTAGCTCTGGAGATTGCTCTCCATTAGGCAATTCCATCTCTTAGCTAGCTTGAGATGTCCAATAATTCATGTAAAGCCTAAAAACATTGCTCTCTTTATAGAAATTGGAAAGCATACTTGCACGTATGCTAGCAATAAAATATGTTTGCTACTGCTCTTCGGCTAAGAGGATAATAATTAAAAGGGTTAGAATCAAATTATTGGACGAAATAGTGATATTAAAATAAATAAATACTTATGTTACACCATTTCTATTTTATTAAACTTGATCAATAAGACAACAAATTTAATTAATATTTGGGTTTTGTGGGTCTCTCCAACCATTGTGAAACGGGAGGCCTCATGTCTAAAACTTGCTGTCACTCTAATGATGAAAAATAGGAATTATTAGGGTTTTGTGTAACTTGTGTTCAACCTATTCGAGATTGTAATTCTATTTATCATATGGGACGATGTGTTCGTGGTATAACTACCTGAGTATCATCTATAGCCTATAACGATGTTGAAGAATATGATACTTAACAATCTATAAGTCAACAAATGGATGTTCTTATACTATGAAGAAATTTATAATATGAGAAAGATTGAAAATAATAAAATGAAAGAAAACAAAACACACAAATACATGGATCTAAATATCCTATGAACTACATCGATGTATTATTGAAGATGCTTGATTATATGATACTCAACCCTATTTATGGGGTGAGAATTACATAATGAAGGTAAAATATTACAAGTTTAATAATAATAAATCTCTTGAATCTTATCATCATATCCTTAAAAGGAATTCAACATGTTTACAAATTGAGTGACAAGTTGTACTTGAACCACAAAAATTTTTTAGAAAATTTGGAGGTCGGTCCCCCAATATGGACTTATTTGGAGATAAGTCCGGCAAAGAAACTTATTTGGTTTTGTAGTCTATTTTTTGTCAAGTTTACTATTATACCCCTACTTTTTGGAAAATCAATAACCGGCGTTTAACTTACCGTCTCCTTCATATAGGTTAGATCATTGAGATATATATGGAAACTCTTGATTGAGTTATATATGAAAACCGTTTATTAAATATTATGATAATTAATAGAAATTTTATATGAAAGTTATATATTCTGATAGTTATATATGGAAGTTTGATGCACGAATAAATCGTTGGCCTATTAAATCAAAATCAGATCACAAAATTTTCTTAACAATTCAAAATTTCCTTAACATTAGTGTTACTATAGTGACATGAATGAGATTGTTTTCCTTAAAATACTCAATACCTAAAATGAAGAATTCCACCATTTCAAATAATAACACAAACTCAACCCCAATTTTCACTTACACTATCAATTGCAAACCTTTAGACGTATATTATATAACATACACATTTAATTTTTACAGTAACATCAAAGGTTCGTGCTCAGTAACACATCAACTTTTACAAAATACAAGGCAATAGGGTTTTTCACAGTAATATCAATTTTCAAAAAATTATAGTGAAAATATGATTCATAAATTAAAATTTTACAAAATTTCTAGTAGTAACATACCGTTGACAGTTGAATTAGGATACTCAACACCAATCAAGACATCATGACATCGAAATTCTAAAATCCACTTTTCAGTCATCACACAATAACATGATCTATTTCATAGACATACAACAAAGTTATTTCGAATGTCTTGCACAACAAAGAAAATAACAAAATCAAATTATATAACACATTAAAATATATAATAATGAATCTCAATTTTTAAATTAGGAATGTAAAAAAAAAAATGGATAGTTTGAACTATAAATTATATAGAAGTTTTTTAAAACCCTACAATGAACATCAACTTTCATGTAAAATTATATACCTTAACTCTATTTCTGAATCCCAAAATTGTGAAGATGTTTTGAATGCAAAGAATCAACTGTAACTTTGTCAATGGATTCCATAGTAAACTTGAAGAGTAAAATCGAAATTGGGAGCTGAGTTTGTATTACTATTTGAAATGGTAGAATTCTTCATTTTGAGTATTGAGTATTTTAAAAAAAAACAATCACATTCGTGTCACTATAGTAAAATTCGTGTTAGGGGTTGAGTTTGGGTTACTATTTGAAATGTTAGAATTTTTCATTTTGGGTATTGAGTATTTTAAGGAAAATAATCACATTCGCGTCACTATAGTAACATTCGTGTCACTATAGTAACACTAATGTTAAATAAATTTTGTGATCTGATTTTGACTTAATATATCAATGATTTATTCGTATATCAAACTTCCATATATAACTATCAGAATATATAACTTTCATATAAAACTTATGTTAATTATCATAATATTTAATAAACGGTTTCCGTATATAACTCAATCAAGAGTTTTCATATATATATATATATATATCTCAATGATCTAACTTATGTGATTTTTCATAACTAGGCAAAACTAATATCGTTAGGGATAATTTTGAGATTTTAAAAATAAGTGAATTTAAGTACCTATATATAAGTTTAAACATGTACTTATCTTTAAATAAGTTTTCTTACAGGACTTAAGTCTTTATAAGTCTATCTAAGGACTCACCTTCAATTTTGGCAAAAATTTTCTTAGATTGTACCAAAATATTAGGCCCCGTTCTTATCATAGAAAAGGCCTCTGCTCTTTTGCATTTAGTATTCTAACCCAACCCTCTCTGTTGATGCAAAATCAGTTCTCACCGTCCCTTCTACCCATTTTCCAGATAACCGTCTATCTTATATTCTTATTCAAGCAAATATGAGAAAGATATAGTCGTAATAAGACTATTGGACCATGTCATTATAAGCATCATTAGGTTAGTGTTTTTGGTCCCAATAACATTACTCATAATGTTATATTAGTATCTCTCCCGAACTGATGCGGGACTCCTTTATTTTTCCCAGGTCTGGATTTCTAACATTCCACTTCAAATGTGAGTCCTATTATTTCAAAGGGAGAATCTCACTTTGCTTCCTGATAGATTTTAGATTTCTCATTTAGCACTCTCAAAGATTAGATTTATTATATTGCAGCTTCAATATATTAGAAGGGTTGCAATGCGATTTTTCTGTTAGTTTTCGCTTTTTATTCCGTCAAAACTCACCCTATTGACGTTGACGGAATAATTAATGAAAACTAACGAAAGGGCCACATTGCAACACTTATAATACATTGAGGATGCACTATAAAAAATCTAGTTTTTGAGGGTGTAAAGTAAGAATTCTTAAATCTTTTAGGATACAAAAATGCAAGTTACCTTATTTCATGTACAAATTTTTTCCGTATAGGGTGGCAAAAATAAATCATGGTTAGAATCTAGATTCCTATACAACCGAATATAAATTGAACAAAAATGTTAAACTCAAGTTGAGAGTGATTTGTTCCGATTTTTGTACGTAAGAACACCTCTAGCTCGGACTCAAATCAAGACTCATATTTAAATTCAAGTTAAAATGACCTAAAAAAAACTTCTCTAACCTTAGACTCAAACTTATGTCAAATCAACAAAAAAACTTATCTTGTACCCAAATTGAAAGAGACACAAACCCTATATCAAAATTTTCAACAGTAACTTTTTATCATATCCAAACTCAAAAGACACTTTGGACATAACAAATTCTTGTCACTCCTGCCTTTATCTTCAAAATCGTTGCCATCATCGTCGACCACACTGTCTCTCCCCTGTCTATATTCCTTGAGGGTAACTTTTACTATCTCTCTACCTTTTTTTCTCTCTCATAAACTCTAATTCTCCAAAAATCTCTCTCTCTCTCATATGAAATTGCTTTAGATAGAATTGAAGATAGAAAATACTGTTAGTTAATATTGAGTTAATACTTTAAAAAATCCCCTTGCTTTATATAGTAAAAAGCTCATGAATCTATCACTCAAAGAAGTTGTTATTCCTAATTTTTCTTTTGGTTAATATTGGTGAAGTTTGTAAAAAAACAAGTTTTAATATTAGGGAGGGAATAAAGACAAGAAAATGAGAGATGATAAAATATTTTGGTTGAAAAAATTAAAAAAATGAGCTTTGGAACAGTAAGAGAATTTTTTAAAAGATTTGAATTTACCCATTAGAGTGTTCTATACCAAATCAAGTTGCTTACTCAAATTTAGGCTCAATTTTAAGTCAAAATTTGAGTCATAGATGAAAATGCTCTAAAGACATTGTTACTTTCTCAAACCGTTATGGGATTGTTCGAACACTCATAAATTCAGGGGCTCTNTAGGCTCAATTTTAAGTCAAAATTTGAGTCATAGATGAAAATGCTCTAAAGACATTTTTACTTTCTCAAACCGATATGGGATTCTTCGAACACTCATAAATTCAGGGGCTTTTCCATTCATACATCAACTAGAGTTTTCCTTTTTGCTATACTTGTTAAAAGTTCAAAAATTGAGTTCTTCTAAAAGTAACATTGCAATCTTACACTAGTTACACTTTATTACATAAGTTCACACATGTTCCAGCAAAATTACACTAGTTACTCTTTATTACATAAGTTCACACATGTTCCAGCATAATAGTAATATAAATCCACTCTTCAATATAGCTCTTATTGAAGCAGAGACGAGCTAGATATAATCAAGGATAGATCTCAATAACAGACCTCAAGCCTAAAATAGGAGTAATTTTATAGTCACTAAAGCCAGCATCAAAGAAGAGTTTTGCCCACTCTTTCTCATTTCTCTCCCTACCTGTCACGACAGCCATCATCAACATGTCAAAAAAGAGTTGTGTTTCAATCGATTTGTCATCTCCTTTTTGATTTTGCATAATCATTTCGATGATTATAACCTTTCCTCCCTTGTCCTTACTTGGGATTGCCTCTCTACATTTCTTTAGTATCCTCAGGCTCTCTTCATCGCTCCAATCATGTAAGATCCACTGTTTATCATTCACAAAACTTTTATTCAATTCGTGACAATAATGTCCAAGAAAAAAATCGAAAGAAAATAACCACACGTTTGCCAGCTAAATTATTGCATTGCCACTAGTATCCTTGTCCTATTCTAATTGATAGTGTAACCTTTATTAGGCTATTTAAATAATTTATTTACTGATTTATTTATCTTTGTCTATGTAAATGATACACTATCATCTTTCCCTTCTTTGACTTTTCAGGAGACAAAATTAATTATATTTGAGAGGTACATTCTTAATTAACATTTTTAAGATAGAGTTTGAGAGTGGTAAAGGAAATATTATATTAATCGAAATATTGTTTGGTGACATACTAAATAGTAGAAGAATAATGCATAACCTCCAAAGAGGAGTACAATACAACACCTAAAGAGAGATGCATAAGAGATCAATCCTTGTTTTTTGCCGGATCAATGCTTGGTCGGGTTGAAAACCATTAAAAGTTTGGCAAAATCTAAAGTAGGTCTTAGATCTGACACATATATATTGTGCATTTTTTTTTTCAAGTGAGTTGCTAGATGCATTGTTTTTTGACCAAAGAATCCTTGCCACAATTTTAGACTAGTAAAAAACTCACTAGAAAATCTTTGTACTTATAAACGAAAACGAGGATTTTCTTTTGTATGTCAACTTTAAGAGGAAAGAAAAAGGGAAATGGAAGATGTAAAGTCTACTCATTTAAGAGACAAAATTAATCATATTAGGTTGAGAGTGTGAAAGGAAATATATATTAATTAAAATAGTGTTTGGTGACATAATTACTGTTGCTAACACATTTAGGGATTTTTTTGTTTTTGATATCAACTACTGATCAGTATCACATGACTCATGTAACATTATTATAAGTAAAGATTAATGAATCACAAGCCCAAAAGAAGAACATGAAGTTACCTCTAAAGAAGAGTACAATACAATCCTTAAGAAAGAGACACATAAGAGATCAATCCTTGTTTTTGGCCTGAATTGACCCCTGATCGGGATGAAAAATTAAATTTAGGTCTTGAACGGTTTGGCAAAATCAAATTTAGGTCTTAAATTTGACACGGATTATGCTATGGTTTTTTCAGGTTAGTTGCAATATGTATTATTTTGACCAAAGAATCACGTAAAACACCTTAGTCCTTGTAACTGAAAATGAAGATTTTTTTTTTGTACGACTATGTATTAAGTCTACTATATATAAGAGAAAAGATAAAGGAACATTGAAGATGTAAAAGTCTACTCATAAGAGGAAAAAGAAGCAAAATTAACGATTCAAACTTGTATAGAAGCAACCAAAACTAAAGCAAAAATAAGCATATAATTTGTTGAAGAGATTTGCTTGTTTTTTGGGTCCAAATGATTTGGCAATTTACACCCCTACAAATAAGGGCCAAAATAGTTCTGTCTCAACTTAAAAACATTTTTTTAGTGTATGAGTGTCTCACATCATTTGGATTGCCAAATTTGGTGAGTATAATATTTTGGTGTGTTGAATGCATAATTAGTTCTAGGAGGGAGGTCTTCACTTTCTCTCAATTGGAACTCAATGCATACCTTTAGAAAAACAACATCTGCAGGAGGAATAGCCTCAAACATGTCTCCTCCAACATAGCTCAAGTTCTCAGTCCCTTCGAGGTCGGCCACAACATGTGGGAGATCAAACACGATGCATTTCAAATGTGGGAATTTATCTGCGATGGCCTTGGCAACTGTCCCTATGCCACCGCCAACGTCCACGAGGGAATTGAATCCCTCGAACATCCCCTTGCAATCTCTAGCCACCACGCTAGTGACCAACCGGGCATCACTAGACATGGCATCATTAATCAAATGGTTAAGCTTTGGTTCATGGCATGTGTAGTCCCAAAGTGTCCTCCGATGAGTTGTATGAAATGGCGTGGGATCATCATTTTGGAACCACTCACTCACATGGTGCCATGGATTTATCAAAATGGGATCAAGCATGGCTAGCAAAAGGGGTGTCACGCTAAAGGGCTCATCCTTTAGGAGGAGCTGAGAGGCTAGTGTGAGCAAATAACCTCCTTCTTCATCATTTTCTGAGATCTTTTGCCTGACAAAAAAGCCAGAATGAATCAGGATGCACATCAGGCGATAGATGAATTGGGCTTTTGTGTGATGGATTGGAAGAGCATCTACCAACTCAGATAGGGTCATAGGACGGCCATGGCTGTGGATGACATCTGGTATGCCTAGTTGAATTGCACATTTAAGTGACATAGAGTTTATGAAGTTGAATATTTGGTTCCATATGTGAGCTTGAGCTTGAAGTAGCTCACGAGAGTGCTCTCCATTAGGAAATTCCATCTCTTAGCTAGCTTGAGATGTCCAATGATTCATGTAAAGCCTAAAAACATTGCCCTATTTATAGAAATTGGAAAGCATACTAGCACGTATGCCAGCAATAAAATATGTTGGCTACTGCTCTTCGGCCAAGAGGATAATGATTAAAAGGGTTAGAATCGAATTATTGGATGAAGTTTAGGATTACTTGTATTATACTCTGTTAATAACTTGAACTCCTTGATCAGCTAGTGGTTTAAGAAATGTATCCAAGAACTGGCTCATTACCCATTATATCATATTTAGTCATACCTCACATGACTCACGCCTAAGTGAAACACTGTAAGAGTAATGTTACCCTGGCTTAGAAATAAAACCGAGAGAAGGGTTAAATGATGTGGTGTTTATGTGCCAATTTGAGGTAGAACGAGAAGTAGTAATTATTATATTTTGTGTCTTTTTTTATTATTTTTGTAGAAACTTTAATTAGAATAATTTACGGTAATTCGTTGCCTAAACCATGTCAAATTTTCAAATTTCATTCAACAAGTGCTTTTTTTTGTCTTTTTGATAACCATATTAGAATTAGGGATTGGTTTCCATTTTGAAAATATTAGGGTTTTGGGTTTTCCTATAAATTATCCAATGTAATAGAAGTTCTAGGAGTTTGTCAATTGAATAATATACCTTTTTTTTTTACTAGAATTATTCTCTTGTTTTGTCTGTGGATTCAAAGTATTCTTGCTCTATACATTTAGAGACGATAATTTCTTTTTGTCCCTTTGTTACCGCTGCGTCAATTAGTATCAGAACATTGATCGACTTGGCATGATCTCTGATCAACGAAATGGCGGCAATTTTTTCCAAGACGGTGATCATGGGAAAAGGGCTCTCCCAAGTTCTGAAATTGAGATCTTCTTCTAAAAGTAACAGAACAATCTTAGACTAGTTACTCTATTGCATAAGTTCACACACGTTCCAACATAATCATAATATAAATCCACTCTTCAAAGAAGAATTTTGCCCACTCTTTCTCATTTCTTCCTTTGCCTTTCATATTAACCATCATCAACATGTCAAAAAAGAGTTGTGTTTCAATTGACTCGTCATCTCCTTTTTGATTTTGTATGATCATGTCCGTGATTATTATCTTTCCTCCTTTGTCCTTGCTTTGGATCACCTCTCTACATTTCTAAAAAAATAATCATATTATGTTTAGAGTGTCAAATAAAATATTATATTAATCAAAATACTGTTTGGTAACATAATAATTGTTGCTAACACATTTTTTTTTTTTGTTTTTGATATCAACGACTGATCATTATCACAAAGTCTCATATAAAATTATTACAAGGAAAGATTAATGAATCACAAGCCCGAAAGAAGTGTTAGAACAAAAACAGTTTTTTAGTGTAAGGTGACTGTTCATGAAGAACAGTTATTTAAAGTGTCTACTGGCTGGGTCGGTTTTAGTTTATGGGTTGTGTTCTTTAGTAAGGTGATTGTCCGGAAAGTCACCAATGCATCTATAAATACCCAGGTCATGCATTCGTTTTATTTATTCAGATAACCAGACTGTTTTCGGCATTAAGTGTATTACATTTCGACATTTTAAGGTAATACATTTGGAGAGTATACGACACAAGTTTTGGTTCGCTGTACAAACAGATTGAAGTGCTATTTCTGTTTGTGGAAGATCATTGTATATTGGGAGGCAGACGCTCGGATTCCATAAGCACCGTGTGTGGGGGCGAAGTCTGTCTTGTCTTAAGGACATAGTGTCAAACACTAGCCTTGATCTACTACGAGTTCAATAACAGTTCTTGTTCTGCAACCAGGTTAGTTTTTATATTAATTTGACATAGAGTTGCGTGTATCTGTTTGTTGTAACTATTTCGTGTTTACTATAACTGTTTTAATTTGTGTTACGGTTCTACAGTTTACATTTACTATTTATTTTATTTTAAGTTACATGATATTAGAAATATCAATAAGTAATTTTATAATTTTTGGAACACCTCAAACAACAAGAAGAACACGACATTACCTCTAAAGAAGAGTACAATACAACCCTTATAAGAGAGAGATGCATAAGAGATCAATCCTTGTTTTTGGCTGGAATTAACCCCTAATCGGGTTGAAAACCATTGAATGGTTTGGCAAATCAAGTTTAGGACTTAAATCTAACACATACTACGCATTGTTTTTTTTTTTTCAGAGTTGCAATATGCATTGTTTTTGGCCAAAGAATCCTGCCAAAAACCTTAGTACTTTTAACTGAAAACAAGGATTTCCTTTTGTACGATTATGTATGAAGTCTACTATAAGAGGAAAGAGAAAGGGAAATTGAAACATAGAGTCTACTCATAAGAGGAAAGAGAAGCAAAATTAACGACTCCAAATTGTAGAGAAGCAAAACTGAAGCAAAAATAAGCATATGATTTGTTGAAGAGTTTTGCTAGTTTAATCAAATTTTGGGACCAAAATTAGCAGCCCAAATGATTTGGCACTTTTACACCCAATTGAAAGGGGCCAAAAAAAAGATAGAAAATGCTAGACTAATGAAAAATAAGATAAAAAATAAAGAACCGATGATGTGACATTAATATGGTGCTGCTTTCATCTCGCTATTATTAATTTTAAATTTCAAAATTTGTTTCACATGTTAGCTTCGCATCATGTGATTATTATTTTTGGTCTTGGTGTTTGGCTAATCTTGAATTATTTAAAAACATATGACTAATGTATGAGTGTGTCACGTCATTTGGATCGTCAAATTTGGTCACTATATATTTTAGTTTGTTAATGCATAATTAGTGCAGGGAGCGAGATCTTCACTTTCTCTCAATAGAAACTCACTGCATATCTTTAGTAAAATCGCATCAGCAAGAGGAATAGCCTCAAACATGTCTCCTCCAACATGGCTCAAATTCTCAGTCCCTTGGAAGTTGCCCACAACATGTGCGAGATCAAGCACGATGCACTTCAAGTGTGGGAATGCGTCGGCGATGGCCCTGGCAACCGTCCCTATGCCACCACCAATGTCCACAAGGGAATTTAACCCCTCGAACACCCCCTTTCAATCTCTAACCACCACGCTAGTGACCAACCGGGCATCACTAGACATGGCGTCGTTAAAGAAATGATTAAGTTTTGGTTCATGGCCGGCATAGTCCCAAAGTGTCCTCCCATGAGTCGTTTGAAATGGCGTGGGATCGTCATTTTGGAACCACTCACTCACATGGTGCCATGGCTTTGTCAAAATGGGATCAAGCATGGCTAGCAAAAAAGGTGTCATGCTAAACGGCTCATGCTTTAAAAGAAGCCGGGAGGCCGGTGCGAGCAAATAACCTCGTCCTTCGTCATTTTTCTAGATATTTTGCTTGACAAATAAACCAGAGTGAATTAGGATGAGCATTAGGCGATTGATGAATTGGACTTTTGCGTCGTGGGTTGGAAGAGCATCTACCAACTCAGATAGGGTCATAGGACGGCCATGGTTGTGGATGGCATCTGGTATGCCTAGTTGAATTGCACATTTAAGTGACATAGAGTTTATGAAATTGAATATTTGGTTCCATATGTGAGCCTGAGGTTCAAGTAGGTCACCAGATTTCTCTCCATTAGGAAGTTCCATCTGTTAGCTAACTTGAGATGCCCAATGATTCATGTAAAGCCTAAAAACATTGCTTTATTTATAGAAATTGGAAAGCTTACTAGCACGTATGCCAACAATAAAATATATTGAATCAAAGAAAATAAAACTTTGAATCTATCTTGTCCATTCTTTTTCTTTTATAAGTTGAGAATTAAGTTCGGTAGTTGCGGGTTTGAAGATTTGTAAACAACTTAATATCAAAAAATTAGACATGGTACTGTCTTGTAATTATACGATATCGTACCTTTGGGACTACTAGTTAATGCACGCATGCGTTGTACGCCAACTAATTTTACCTCTTTTTTTTAAATAGATAAATTAGATCAATGTTTGTTATACGAAGATGGTTATATATTACATAATAGTTATTAGATTTTATGGGACTCATTTGTCCACATGTTTCGTTGTTAGTGGATGGTTATACAAAGTGACACTATTAACGTGGGTTAACTGTTATGCTCAAGATTTTTCTCTTATTTTGGATTGTATGAATTGAATTGCATTGAATTTAAAAATTATAATGTTTAACTTTAATAAGTGATTAATAGTTGGATGACTACTGATTTATCGGACCAATAAGAAGTTATTACAATAGGTTATTATTGTCTTTTTAAGGATAATATTATCACTGAAATTTTTTTGATAAGAATTGACTCGAAAGTAGTATATAAACTATTAGATATATTCAAATATTTGTTTTTTAGCGAATTTGGATATGCACTACATACCTACAAACATATGATATAATTTGGTGATTATTTAATAAAATTGAGGAGAAATTCATGTGCTAAATGTTAAAATCGCCTCTAATATACTTTTTCGAATCACAACGGATATTTATTTTAACAGATCACATTATTCAAATCAGATTTGGATTGAATTTATATTATGTGAAAAGAAGAAAATTAAAAGTCAAACAATAAATTTATTAGTTGAATTAATGCAACTAATAAAAAAAATAAAAAATAAAAAAATTCCTCAAAAAAGGTTAAAGTAGATATTATAGAATTTTTAAAAAATAAATAAAAAATTCAAAAGTTTTTCTCTTAAATCACTTTAAAAATGATAAAATAGATATTATAGAACTATTAAAAGATAAATAAAGAAATCAAAAGTTTATTACTTAAGTCACTTATAGATATTATAGAACTATTAAAGGATAAATAAGGAAATCACAAGTTTTTAGCTTAAGTCACTTTTATTAGTAGTATAGATTAGGAGGATTTAATTACTTTATTGTTAGAATATGACTGCACCATCAATCATCAGTTCCCGAGAGGTAAATTAGGATTTACCATGCCGATTAGCTGGAGTAATAAGGATGGATAAAATTGGCATAGCATATATTAGAAAGTATTTTTTTTTTTTTTTGTGTTTTTAGATTTGTCGTTATTTGGATTGTATTTCTTAGTTTTGTGTTTTAGTCGCTGCTATGTAACCACGATATTCCTCCGCCACAAGTGAGGGTTGATGAGCCCAGATTCAATTGGATCAGGCTCAATTGATCAAATAAGTCCAAATCAGCTATAAGACAGGTAAAGTCCAATTCATTGATCCGACCTAATCCAAGATTCAAGGAGTCCAAGAATATTAGAGTACGTGAGGAGCAATTATCGGATTACTCACTCTCAAGTTCAAGACATTGTACTTACCTTTTGTAGCTATCATTCCCGAGAAATTAATGTATTTACTTCACGTCACCGCCTCACATAAAGGCTCTATGTCTATAAATTGTAAGTTTTCTCCACATGGGAGGGGCACCTCTTTACATATCTATATCTCTTTACACACCCCTCACAGAGATTTTTCTCTCTCAGCTATTGTATCTCTCCCGGATCTAACATTTGCTCTCTCTCTCTCTCACCTTACTTTATTAATAAAGGTTCTTCGGCCACCGTTGCTATTTCCTGGAGCGGAGTAGGTTACCTAGACTAATCTAGTATATATCTGTGTGTTGACCTGATATTTACTTTTTTGCCATTGATTATTCTATTAATTGTCTCATTAATTACACTATATTACACACTCGACTATTGATCATGCATAAACCTGTTTTGTGCATCATCAAAGGCTACTTAATAAACTTGGTGGTACCGTCCTCCATTATTTCAAAAAAAAAAAGCTGGGAAATCAGCTTCCTAATTGTAATATTAGATAGATATTAGTTTATTATTTATACAAAAGATGCATCTAAATCAATTTTATAAAATAGTAATTACACGTACTTTTATTTTTTGGATGAAATTATCTTATTGTTTACAAGCAATAATTTAATAAAATATTATTAAATGGTACACTAATTTTTCTAATGTATTCATGTCCACTTTGACGACAATTGTTTTGGATGGTGTTTGTTGACTAGAAACTTTTGATGTGATTCATAAATAATTGTTCAAACTTCATTCCTTGACCAACAAATTTGTATTAACCAATAGCAGTTGTTCTTGCTTGTACAATTGATGGATCTTTTCCAAAAGAAAGTAAAAATGTGACAATAAGCTACACATTTTGAAACTATACCACAATTGTTTATTGATAAAAGGTGCCAATAAACTTCACAGTTGGGAATTATACCACATTTTTTTGATAAAGGTGACAATAACCCTCACAATTGGAAATTATACCACATTTTTTTGCTTTGATCAAATAGCTATCTTTGGACTTGTTATTTCTTTCCAAAAAGAAAGTATAATTAATTCCACAAATGGACAAATGTCACATCTCTGTTGGCGTACCGTACTCTCTTTATTGAGATCTCTTAATTTGATTATATAGGCTAGTCGATGGAGATTTATCGTGTTATTTCTTCGTGTCGAGTACTAATTAATTTTTTATTATGCTATATCATACAATATTAATCCAAATTATTTATTAATGATGTCATGTTCGAGTTGACACAAAAATCCAAGAGTAGAAATTTTTACTCTCTCAAACTAAAATTCTCCTTAATCTTTATGTTAGCCAAACTAAGTAAAAAAAAAAAAAAACTAAAATTTTTTCAAAGATTCATACAATACTTGCTTAAGAAATTAAAAAAAAAATCAGATATTTTTTTCGTAAAACACAAGTTAAACGGATTTATTGTGTTTCAAACAAATTATTCGTGTTTGTCACTAACATATCATGTTTATATTCGTTTTAGTTGATCGTGTTATTGTTGGATTTAAGTGAAGAACTACTCAATCCTATTCCACAAATTTCATGTCGAGTCCGTGTCGTGTCAAATATTACGGCTAATGCAATACAATGAGAAGAACCAAGATAATCATTAGGCATGGCACCACGGGTGTCATAAGTTGCAAAATAATACAAATTATCTGCAACCACATGCCACACGACAGAATACAACCACTAACCCAAAAAATAATTTATAATTAAAATATGGGACCATATGTTATACAAAATAGGCAACCAATTTCCACTTGCTGGATCTTATGACGTACACAAAGATTCAGCTAGGTAAAACATCACATGCATAGCATTGTTCCCAATTCCAATATTGTTATGGATTAAATTTAAAAATAATTAATTCAAAATTGAATATTTGTGAGCAATGTGGATATAATTTGAAACTGAGTAGTTTAGATAAAATCATACGTTCGATTGATCCAAGTACTTGAAATCCTATGGATGAAGACATAGTCTCTCAAGATTCCCATTGAATTTTTGGCATTCTTGCCCACATACATCCGAACATAACGAAGTAGCTGAGTGAAAGTATTGCAAAATTTTTAAAACAACTCAAGCTCATGCACTTTTTGCCTCTATTCCTTGAAAGTTCTGAGTAGATGTCATCTTAACCTTCGTCTATCTAATTCACCTACCACGACCAATGTCTCCAACATTTCAACTATGTACATTGTTAGCTAAGGTACCATATAGAAATTAGAAAGTGCATTGCAAGAACTTTCTTGCAAAGAGCATAAGGTCAAAGAGTAAAGGGAATGAGGTTTAAACCCTTGATTTCAAGAAGGTAAAACTTTTTACAAGGTAAAGAGTACCATTGAACCAAAGACCCATTGATTTTCTTGGGTTTATATGACCATGTTTTCCTGCATATAATTACAACGACAATTGTATCAAACATCAAATACATAAGGAATTCACATTCTAGTTATTCTAATATTTACCAAAATAAAAGATATGACTTGTTAGAGTGGTGCTTCCACATATAATCGAATCATTTAAGCAGTGTTAAATCTAGGACCATAGGTTGACAACTTCAAATTTGTGCTTGAGGATTCAAAGAGGATAAGGTCAAAGAAGAAATCAAATCCATTCGAGAGAAAAAATATGGGATGTAACGGTGACACCATATCATTACTTCCACATAGTGTCACCAATCAATTAGAAGACTATAAGTAGGCAAAGTGGATCCCTTTATTTTTGTAACTACCTGTGACCCCCATATCAAATTATCAATACATAAGATTAGAAAAATTCACTTTGTTTAGTTGTAATCTTCTAATTGATTGATCATACCACGTGACAACGATGAGATAATGTCACTGCTGCATTGAATATTTTCGCAGCAGGAGGTGAGGACGACTTCAACAATTGGATGATTCCGAGCTCTAAAAATAGTTTTGTCTAGGTCAATTAGGTCACATCTATAATGTAGACACATCTCTTTAGGTCCAAAATAGCTTGTCCTTGAAGTTAGTAGTGTTCTGCTGATTTTTGCCCTTTTAATTTATAAAATTTATATAATAGCCCTACTTTTCTTCTTTTATGTGACATGATAAGTTTTTTTTTATATATATTTTGCTGCAAAACCTAGGCACGCCACCACTAAAATTAGGGTTATTTGAGACAAATTTTTTGTGGCGACAGTGTTCACCGTCATAAAAAAGCTTGTTTTGGATATATATATATATATATTTTTTGTGGTGCTGTTATAAAAAATTTATTTATTATCTAAAATACTATTTGAGACGATTGTTGCTACCACAAAAATTTTTCTAAACTCTACGTATTATGTACATAATAAGTGAGGTCTTAAAAAAGTCTTTATGACAACAATAGTCTGACTCAAATAGTATTTTTGGCTATAAATAAACTTTTTATAATAACATTATTTGCAAAAAAAAAAAAAATCTTCAAAACAAATTTTTTTTATGACAGTGAACATTTTCGTCACAAAAAACTTGTTTCAAAAGGCCTAACTCTTGTGTTGCGCCCTTGCTTGTTAGAATTGCGACTTTAGCAGTCAACCCATCTAATCCAAAAAGGTCAATCCCTGCCTTTCAAGATTAATGAATACAACACTATATAAAGGCACTTGAAATGAATTTCGTACAATTGCGGCGCGGGTCCCTCTAACCTCATTTCTATTTTGGAGGACATTCGAGAGATTTTATGGATCAGTCTTAGGTTGATTGCAAGATATTTTCATAAGTAGTAACATTTTTTCAGTATTTTTTAACTAGTTATTGTTTATGCTTGAAGGCAAAGAGTAATGAAAAATAATAAATAATAAACATATTTTTATTTATATTTAAATTCAAATTACAAACATAAAGGAGAGATAAATGAATTTAAGCATCGGTTATAGTGGGGTTGAGAGGTGGTGGTGGTCGGCAGTAGTGGTGGTAGGAGACAGTAATGGTTGTGGTGGATGACAATGACCATGGTGGCGGCGACGATGGTGGTGGTGGCGAGTGGTGGTGGTGGGGGTGACGACAATGGTTGTGGTGGCAATAGCAATGACAATAGTGGCGGTAGTGGTGACGGCGATGACAACAATGGTGGTGGTGGTGGCGGCGATAACGATAGTGGTGGTGGCGACGGTGGGCTAGCAGCGACGACGACGGTGGCGATGATGACAACAGTGGTTGTGGTGGCTGCTGTGGTGGTAGAGGGAGTGGTGGTGGTGATAGAGGTAGTGGTGAGGCGGTTTCAAATGCTATTTTTTTTAAAACACTTATGAAAAATAATTCCTAAAAACACTTTTAAAAAATCACTTCAAACACACCCTTAGGGGCTTATTTTTCCTATTAAATTTATGGCGTTAATATTAGCCGTTAGATTAACTTTAAAATAAAATTTAAAGCGATCTCAACCGCAAATAATAAAAGTCAATTTGTTTATTTTTTGAAATTTGAATTGTAAACTACTTTATTATATAGATAGGGAAAGTCTCAATCACGCGCTTTGTTGGACCCCATGATGCAATGAAAACTTTGAATGCAATCACTTGTAAATCTTGAAAAATGGTTAAAAATGATTAAGAAAACTCGAACTCAAGATATGTAAACTTTATTCGTGCCCCTAGTTTGAGTGCGGTGCGGGTAAAAGTTCATTTCATTTCAACACAATAACAAACCATTTTCTTCACAAGGAACATACTAATCTTACACAACGTACTGATGTTTAATAATATTCAGACAAGTTCAATATAAATATACTAACACTGCCTATCTTAATGATCTTATTCAAGCACACATTTGAAAGATATAATCAAGGATAATCCTCAACAAGAGACCTCGAGCCCATTAGGAGTTATCTTGTAGTCATTGAAGACAGAATCAAAGTAGAGCTTTGCCCACTATTTCTTATTTCTTTCTCTCTGCCTGTGACATAAACCATCATCTGCATACGAAGGAACAGTTGTCTTTTGATTGGCACGTCATTTTCTTTCTGGCTTTACACCACTATGTCAATGATTATTGAGCGGGAAAAAAAAATTTGTAATGAATTTCGTACAATTCGATTAAAACTGATAAAAACTTGATCAATCTTAACTGTTATTGTATTTTCATATTTTGAAAATTTAACTTCAAACATAAAAGTAATATTATATAAATAACTCTGTTTTATGTCTAGAAAGAGAATGCTAATACTAGCAAAAAAAGTGCTGAATGCTGATAGCCTCGTGAATCAAGGCTCCTCTCCAATTTTTAAACAGGTGAGAATATGTCCACATCATCAAATTCAGACTATGTTGAATTTAGAATTTGGTAATGTGAATGGGCGAGATTTAAACGTATAACCTTTACTATATCGTCATCAAAAACAACCAAATATACTAAAAGCTTTAGCTCAAGCTTAGAGGACTTGGTTTAGATGAATTTTATTCTATACACTGAAAGATTTAAAAAAATTTACATTATACCCTCAAAAATTAAAATTTTCATTTTTGTATTAAAAGTGAATGTAGCCCTTCTGTTAATTTCAATTACTCAGTCCGTCAAAGTCAATGTGATCGTTTTTTATAAAATAAACAACAGAAGTTAACATAAATGAATCTTTAGCATATAAGGTAGCAAAAAAAAAAAAAAAATCATGGTTAGAATCTAGAATCCTATATAATTGAATATAAATTGAACAAAAAAGTTAAAACTCAAGTTTAGAGTGGTTTGTTTCATTTTTTGTATATAAACCCATTGTTTCTTTCCCAAACCCCATTATGGGATTGTTCGAATACTCATAAACTCAGGGGCTCTTACATTCATACATCATCAACTAGAGTTTTCCTTGCTTGCCAATACTTGTCACAAATTCTAACATTAAGATCTTCTTCTAAAAGTAACATAGTAACATCTTGCACTAGCTATTATGTATTATAAATCCACTCAAGATGTCATCAAGGATAGACCTCAATAACAGACCTCAAGCCCAAAGCAAGAGTTATTTTATAGTCACTAAAGCAAGCATCAAAGAAGAGTTTTTCCCACTCTTTCTCATTTCTCTCTCTACTGGTCACCAAAATCATCATCAACATGTCAAAAAAGAGTTGTGTTTCAATTGACTCGTCATCTCCTTTTTTATTTTGCACAATCATGCCGATGATTACAACCTTTCCTCCTTTATCTTTGCTTGGGATCGCCTCTCTACATTTCTTTAGTATACTCAAGCTCTCTTCATCGCTCCAGTCATGTAAGATCCACTGTTTTTCATTCACAATATCAATTATTCAATTCATGACAACAATGTCTAAGAAAAAAACAAAAAGAAAATAACCACATATTTGCCTGTAAAAAATCTTAGTACTTGTAACTGAAGACGAAGATTTTCTTTTGTATGACTATGTGTTAAGTCTACTATAAGAGGAAATAGAAAGGGAAATTGAAGATGTAAAATCTATTCATGAGAGGAAAGACAAGCAAAATTAATGATTCCAAATTGTAGAGAAGCAACCAAAACTGAAGCAAAAATAAGCATATGATTTGTTGAAGAGTTTTGCTAGTTTAATCAAATTTTGAGACCAAATTTGACTGCCAAATGATTTGGCACATTTACACCCCATAAATATGGGGGCCAAAAAAATTATAAAATGCTAGACTAATAAAAAATAGAATAAAATGTAAAGACATGATGATGTGACATTAATATGGTGGTGTTTTCATCTTGCTTTTATTAATTTAAAATTCAAATATTTTGTCGCTGGTCAGTGTCACATTATGTGATCCTTATTTTTGATCTTGTTTTTTGGTCAGTCTAAAATTACTTAAAAACATCTTACTAATGTATGAGCATGTCACACCATTTGGACAACCAAATGTGTTTGGTATGGTATTTTGGTTTGTTGAATGCATAAGTGGTTAGGAACTCACTGCATACCTTTAGTAAAACCACATCTGCAGGAGGAATAGTGTCTCCTCCATCATAGCTGAAGTTCTTAGTCCCTTTGAGGTCAACCACAACATGTGGGAGATCAAACATGATGCACTTCAAGTGTGCAAATGCATTGACGATGGCCTTGGCAATTGTCCCTGTGCCACCGCCAACGTCCATGCGGGAATTGAACCCCTCGAACACCTCCTACAATCTCTAACCACCACGTTAGTGACCAATCAGGCATCACTAGACATGACATCATTAATCAAATGGTTGAGCTTTGGTTCATGGCATGTATAGTCCCAAGGTGTCCTCCCATGAGTCATATAAAATGGTGTGGGCTCGTCATTTTGGAACCACTCACTCACATGGTGCCATGGCTTTGTCATAATCAGATCAAGCATGGCTAGCAAAAGGGGTGTCACGCTAAAGGGCTCATCCTTTAGCATGAGCCCCAATGTGGGCAAATAACCTCCTTCTTCATCACTTTCCAAGATCTTTTGCCTGACAAAAAAGCCAGAGTGAATCAGGATGCGCATCAGATGATATATGAACTGAGCTTTTGTGTGGTGGATTGGAATAGCATCTACCAACTCGTATAGGGTCATAGTTTGGCCATGGCTATGGTTGGCATCTGGTATGCCTAGTTGAATTGGACATTTAAGTGACACAGAGTTTATGAAATTGAATATTTAGTTCCATATGTTAGCTTGAGCTTGAAGTAGCTCAGAAGATTGCTCTCCATTAGGCAATTCCATCCGTAATGGAGAGCAATCTTTTCCTGCATACCTTTTCATTGGATTCAAATCCCCTGTTACACATTTTCTCCAATTTTCTTTAGCCTATCTGATAAGTAACACTTAAAAAAAATTTATATCAACAGGCAAGATTCTTTTTAATACATATCCGATAAGTAACACGAGAAAAAAAAATTATATCAATAGGCAAGATTTTTTTTTAATAAAGTAGAGTTCTTAACCAGAGTTAACTTTGATGATGCACAAATTGGTTTTTATGTACCACCTATCTAGTGTTTAATAATTAATATAGTAATGGAGATACAAGCTATGAGAGAGAGAGATAAGAATAACACAATCAAAACAAAGATGTAGAGTGGTTCGATCGACGTGACCTACTCCAATATAAAGGGCTAGGATGTTCTGGTGTTTTATTACTTCGAGGAGTGTAAGGAGATTAGGGGATAGTAATGGAGGTACAAGCTATGAGAGAGAGAGATGAGAACCTTAGCACATATGTTTGATGCCTCCTAAGTATTGGTGGAACTTACAATTTATAGTGCCTCTTAACAGACTGAAGTGTCATTTCAGTAACTAAGTAGCTAATCTAGTGGAGCTGGCGCTATATTCTCAATGGTGAGGTAGTTGCAAAGCTCCCCTTAAGATTAGGTTAAAGGATGATGTGGTGGTTGACTATTTTCAAGGCGGTGTGGATGAGGCTCATAGGATAGCACTTCCTGCCCCTTAGTGATGTAGCTCCCCGAAACTGATGAGTTTGACTGGTCGTGGACCTCTTTTGGGCTGGACCCATTGGATCTTTTCTAGTTGGACTCTTAATTCTAACTGGGCTTATAACTTGAGTTGGGCCCTTGGGCCTGACACATTATTTGCCCCCCAATGTCTTGTGTCTAATGAAACTTGGAGAAGAGGGTATTTGGATAAATTTGAATTCTCTCTGACAGAGAATCCCTCTAATTGACAACCTCTTTCGGATATAGTTCACCTCTGCAGAACATCTCTAACTATATAAGCTTCCCCCATTTATTTTCTATTAGAACTTCAAAAAACCCTAGGCTATAAATTGGGAGTTTCTTCCTTTTTCCTCATTTTATTCATTTTGAGATAGCGCTTCTAGTGAGGTTTTCAAGAACAAAAGCAAGAGGGAGGATTTGTGATCCCATTCGAAGTTTTGTGCTTAGGGATGATGTTAAGTGAAGGAGAAGAGATGTGAAGATCCACCGGTATCCATGGCGATGGAGCAATTGGTGCTGAGGCAAGCGGTCAGGAGCTCGCTGGTGTGGTGTTGACAGAAAGAGGAGGCATGGGTGGAGTGGTGACCTAGGTTGATGAAGATGAAGCGCCTTGGGCGCTGCCTGATGAGGCAATCCAAGCTGCAGAAGATGGGCGACAGCGCCAGGGCACAGCACCATGGGTGCCGTTGAGAGGAAGGCGCCAGGGGTGCTGGATGCAAACCGTGGAGGTAAGTCGGGGTTGATGAGGTGAGCTGGGGCAAAGATGGAAGGTGTCGTTAAGCGCTTAATGCAATCGGACGTGCACGCCTTAGGCACCACCGACAACGAGACTCCTTGTGCGCTTCCCGGTGTGGTGGCCCAAGAGGATGAGGTGCTATAGGTTTGGGCACATAGGTGAGCCAACCATGGAGAGGACATCTCAAGGGAGGTCGTAGGAGCTCAAGTAGGCGAGGACGCCAGCGCCGATGATGGTCGAGACGACGTGTTAGGCGCAACATTACTGGGTGCCGATCGGGCCAGCACTTCAAGGCCTAGGCCCGTTCAGGCAGTGTCACGTGCAGCTGAGTTGTCATCATTGGGTGAGCCAGGTGTGGTGGAGGTGGACACCAAGCATGGATCGTTGCAAGCAGAGAGTTCATCGGGTATTTTTGGTGGCGATGATTCTGGTAAAACGACAGATGATATGGCTCGCTTAGGTGGAACTCCACGGAGTCAGATCCCTCAAGGTTCCCGTGATAGTGGCTCGGGTAATGTTTCTCACAACAAACATCGAGGAAAGGTAGTTCTTGATGACGATGGGTTGAAAGTAAGTACCATTTCTAATACCCTCAATACTGATGCTGGTGTTTTGCGGATTGTATCCGTTTATAATATTCTCCCAATAGTGTTGTGTCATCGAACTAAAATGGGTGAGCTTGCTTGTGATGACTCCTCTGGATATATTGCCACTTATGAGGAGTTACTTGAGGCGGGGCTGAGGTTCTCATTACCTTCTTCTATTTGTCACATTCTTCACTGTTTTTCACTTACGCCAGGGCGGTTGGCGCCTAACGGTTGGAGAGTTTTGTTGGGATTTCTAGCACTATAGAGAAAGGTGCATCATGAGGATGCTTCTCCAGAAGAGTTTTGTACAACTTATACTTTGGGTGAGATACCTGCTCCCACTCGTGACTGGTACTACTTCACTTCGAGGGGAGGTAAATTGATTATCGGATTGCGCTCTAATTGTCATAGTTAGAAGGCTCGCTTTATGTTTGTTCGAGGAGAATGGGCTTTAGAGGCTAATAGAGTTTTGGTACTAGCAAGATGGAACACTCCCAAGAGAATTTGTATGCCCACTCTTATTCTTTTTCTTTCGCCCTTTTGCAAATGTGTACTCATCACATTCCTTCCAGGCTCCCCGGTGCTCTCCAAAGACCAAGAATGAAAGTTGCAAGCTATGAAGGCTCATCCTATGAAGGACTTTGGGACAATCATGCTTAAAGAGGGTGGAGCTAGAGATTCCTGTGTCGAAAGTGCTAGGGTTGGTGTGTCCTCACCGAGGATTGGTGGTTCCTCTTTAAAGAGAGAAGGTATGCATATTCACTTGGATTCCCTTTCTTTACTTAATTTCCCTTCAGGATAACACTTTATTCTTCTTGTAGTAGATAGGATAGTGGTGGTGTCCCGTTATTCCACTAGGAGTACTCCTCCTCCTAAGGTGGCAAGGATGACCGACACTTTGACGAGCCCTTCTCAGATGACGCCTCCTATGGTGCCTTCCCAGTCAGTGAGTCCTTCAGAGGTCATCGCTACTCTAGAGATGCCCCATGCAGCCATACCTCTTGCCCCTTGTTCATCGACTCCTCCTTCGGGGACTTCTACAGGGGCAGCCACTTACACTGTCTCTATGTTGGATGACGTACAGATTGTTAGGGATCGACTTGGGAGATTTGTGTTTCCTATAGACATCAGTATGGTTGATGCTCGGGCACTGAGGGTATTATTGACACTTCTTTGGAAGGCTTGGCCCAAGTAAGGGTATGTTTTCTCCCTTACTTTTGTCTCTCCCCTAGGTACTGACATTCTTTTATCCTCTTCAGGTTTCAGCTGTTTCTGCATGCCTTTTTTCGAGGGCTGTCCAGTTTAGCCAACTAAGCTCAACTATCAGGAGGGAAAGGCTCGCTCATGAAGCTATAAAAAGGGAGTTTCTTGCTGCTCAAGGGAGGATTACTGAGCTCAAAGTTGATGGTAAAGCTTCTCAAGCTGAGCTTGTTGCGACCCGTGAGAGAGTTGTGCTTAGAGGGATTGCTTGCACGAGGGCTAAAGCAGAGCTCATGGTGACCCATAAGAGGGCCACTAAGCTTGAGGCGGAGCTTATGGAGACCCGCGAGATGGCCGCTAAGCTCGAGACAAATTGTGAGGCTGCCCGCTTGAGAGTAGAGGCAGAGTTGAAGACAGTTCTCGAGAGAGTTTCCCGGGCTAAGGCGGATTTTCGATTAGCTCATGAGAGGGTCGCCAAGGCTGAGGCTGAGGTTGATTCAGAGAGTGGCCTTGCAGATGCCTTCATCGATGGCTACAAGGAGCTTCGAGGAAAGATCTCTATTATTTTTCCTGATATTGACTTTTCAGGATTTGTGTTGTATGAGGCGCCTGATGATGCTGATGGTGATGGTGGTGACTCTGACGATGCAGAGGATGAAGAGGAGGAGGATGACAACCATGAGAACAGTTAGAGTGCATAGGACTTTTGATTTTTTTTTCTTTTTGTAAAAAAGGCAGTGTGTAGCCTTCTTTTGTAAAAGTGACTTTTTACCGCTGATGTTCACTTGAAATAGAATGCAAGGATGCAAGAAACTTTTTGAAGTAAATTTTAGAAATTTTTATTTGATGACTGCTCATACTAAGCAATGGTGGGTAATAACCCAAAAAAATGTACAAGAAAAAATAAAATCAAGCCCCTTAACTTTATTATCTCTGCCCTTCTTAAATGTTATTGATAGTACCTCTTCAAATGTTCGATATTCCATGGATGGGTTAAGACTTTTCCTTCAGAATTCTGGATCTTGTAGGTTCCTGGTCTCACTATTTATGTTATGAGGCAGGGTCCTTCCCAGTTTAGTCCAGCTTCCCTTCCCGCGAATCCTTCGAGGCGAGAATTACTTTCTTGAGAACTAAGTCTCCTGGTAGGAAGGAATGAGGCTTCACTTTCAAGCTATAGTATCTTGCCATGTGGCACTTATACTCCGCGTTTCAGACCATGACCATTTCTCTTTCTTCCTCTACCAAGTCAAGGTTGATACGGAGTCCTTCCTCATTGGTGATGGGATCGTGAAGTTGGACTCTTAGGGAATGTATCCCAATCTCCATAGGTATAACTGTTTCGGTTCCAAAGGCAAGTGAGAATGGAGTTTCTCTAGTTGGGGCTCTTGGCGTCGTTCGGTAAGCCCATAATACACCCAGGAGTTTGTCTACCCACAGAATCTTTGCTCTTACTCGCCTCGTCTTTAGGTTGCACAGTACTGTTCTGACTGTGACCTCTGCTTGTCTGTTTGCTTGCGGGTGCGCCAGGCTAGAATAAGGTTGTTTTATATGGAGGTCGGCGTAGAATGAGTTCAGAAGTCTGTTGTTGAATTGCTTGACGTTGTCACTGACTATAGCATGCGGTACTCCAAAACGGCAGACTAAGTTTTTCCAAATGAAGCCCTTGACCTTTGTGTTTGTAATCTTTGCTAAGGGCTCGACCTCCATCCACTTTGTGAAATAGTCGATGGCTAGCACCACGAACTTGCAATGCCTCCTACTCAGAGGTAAGGGGCCTAAGATGTCGATGACTCGTTTGGAAAAGGCCATGGACTTGTGATAACTGTTAGCTCTTCTGGTGGTTGCCTAGGCACAATGACGAAGCGTTGGCACTTGTCGCATTTCTTGGAGAATTCTTGTGCATCCTTAACGATGTTAAGCCAAAAATAACCCTATCTGAGAACTTTATGGGCTAGGGAGCGTCCTCTAGAGTGGTTTTCACAAACTCCTTCATGGATCTCTCATAGGGCATAATTAGCTTCCTCTGGAGAGAGGCAATGTAGTAGTGGTAGGGAGTAGCCCTTTTTGTACAGGATGCCCTCTAGGATAATGAACTTGGAGGTCCTCATCCTGAGCTTCTTGACTTCCAGCAGGTTATATGGCAACGCACCCTCCTTAAGGTATGCCTTTATTAGGGTCATCTAGTTTGACTTGACCGATGTGCAGTTGACTTTAGTGGCTTCCACTCTAGCTTGCTTGGTTCAAGCTGGTGACCGATGAATGCTGGTTCTAGTGGGGCGTCTGAGGATGATGTGAGCCTGACTAGTGCATCTGCAACAATATTTTCTTCTCTTGGGATATGATGGATTTGAAAGTGGTGGAACTTAGCCAACAAGGTTTGCACCATAGCAAGGTACTCCTGCATTTTAGTTCTTTTTACTTTGAACTCGCCCTTTACTTGGTTGACTATTAGCTAAGAGTCACTATAAGTGATGAGGTATTGGGCTTCCTTTTTAATTGTCAACCTTAAGGTAGAGATGATGGCTTCATATTTTGTTTCATTATTGGAAGCTGTAAAATGAAGCTTTATGGCATACTTGAGTGGAATGTCATCAGGGCTGATTAGTATCAGGCTCGCTTCACCTCCTTTGCTGGTCAAAGAGCCATCCATGTAAAGCTCCTAGTGAGGTGCGAAAAAGGGGGCCTTAGAGGTCATAGGGGACGTCAAGGCCCCTACTATTGGTGTCAGGATGCCCAGGGCGCCAGGTCTAGGAGCCCATGCGCTTGGTTGGGCTTCCGATGAGGCTTTCTGAGGTGCCGAGGTTCCATTGTCTTCTTCCTCTGCTGGTGTGAGCTTGGAAACGAAAGCCACCAAGGCTTGTGCTTTGATGGCTACCCTTTGTTGGTACTGTACATCGAACTCGACCAGCTTTACTGCCCACTTTAGGAGTCTTCCAGAGCTCCTGTTGGATGTTTTTGAAGCAATGCGCCCAATATTGTTCTTTCCTTTCCTGCTGAAATGGGGGAAGCTCATTCTTTTGATTTTCCTTGTTTTGACTTTGCACTTCCTCATTGTCCTCATTCCTATGAATTCGGCGATGGGCATTGCCCATAGTTTGACTGCCCTCATCTCTTTTGGTTATGTCTCTCAAGGGGTTGTTGTGCTATTGTTCCCTCTCAAGGGGAAGTTATTGGGATGGTTGTACCCTTTGGGGATTTTGAAGGAGATTCAGTAACTCCTCATTCTACTAGAGGAGAGCTGATTGGCTAGACGAAGAGCCTCCAATTCATTGTTAGGTATGAGATCCACCATGGGAGGATCAACTTTGTGTGTAGGCAAGAAATCACGGGAATTTTCTTGTTATCTTCCAATGGTAGCTTCTTGTTGGTTCTGTAGTGAAAGAGGATTCATTTGATTTCTACTCATGTTGCGCATAAAAACCATCAATTTTTGAAGAAAATCAATATATTTTTAACAAGAACAAACGTTCTCACAGACAACATCAACTGACAATGTTCTTAACACGATTAAGCAGTGAAGTGAATATAAAGTGTACTGAACAGTTAGATATAGTTCAGTCTGACCTCCAAAGCTCTAGGGAATAGGATTTGGGGATAGGTGGGTGATTAAGTATAGTGTGCATAGTGGTTCACTAGCTCGGGAGCGCAGCTAATCCACTCTCAAGGAAGTCTCTTGCTCCTGAGTGTATTGATTACTGTATGAAGTTTACAGAGAGTGTTTTTGTGAGGCTAAAATAATTTGTTGTTTACTTTTGAGGGTTTTACCTCCTATTTATAGTAATCCCTAGGTCTTTCTTGATCTGAGGCGAGATCATCACCGCTCTAGTGTAACGGTCGCCCTTATTGCATAACAAGACTTGCGCCTGTTGAGTAGCTGTTGCTACAAAAAGGGGTATTCGATGGGATCCAACTGTCCTTTGCACCGCCTTCCTCGAGATGTGGACATAGGGAGTTGAGGTTTGAAGTCGAGGTCTATAAATAATATAGATGACCTGAGCACCCAACTTAAGTAGCATGACCTAGGTTACCGAGCTCAATCCTCAAGTGTTTTTTGTGGTATCATCAGATTTTATGAAGTTGAATATTTGGTTCCATAGGTGAGCTTGAGGTTGAAGTAGCTCACAAGAGTGCTCTCCATTAGGAAATTCCATTCTTAGCTAACTTGAGATGTCCAATGATTCGTGTAAAGCCTAAAAACATTGCTCTATTTATAGAAATTGGAAAGCATACTGGCACGATAGATATTTTAATATATTATTTATACAAAATATGCATTTAGATTAATTTTATAAAATAGTAATTACGCGTGCTTTTATTTTTTTGATGAAATTATCTTATTGTTTACAAACAATAATTTAATAACATATTATTAAATGGTACACTAATTTTTTCAATGTATTTGTGTCTACTTTGACATGATATGAAACAACAGTNGAAGAAAATCAATATATTTTTAACAAGAACAAACGTTCTCACAGACAACATCAACTGACAATGTTCTTAACACGATTAAGCAGTGAAGTGAATATAAAGTGTACTGAACAGTTAGATATAGTTCAGTCTGACCTCCAAAGCTCTAGGGAATAGGATTTGGGGATAGGTGGGTGATTAAGTATAGTGTGCATAGTGGTTCACTAGCTCGGGAGCGCAGCTAATCCACTCTCAAGGAAGTCTCTTGCTCCTGAGTGTATTGATTACTGTATGAAGTTTACAGAGAGTGTTTTTGTGAGGCTAAAATAATTTGTTGTTTACTTTTGAGGGTTTTACCTCCTATTTATAGTAATCCCTAGGTCTTTCTTGATCTGAGGCGAGATCATCACCGCTCTAGTGTAACGGTCGCCCTTATTGCATAACAAGACTTGCGCCTGTTGAGTAGCTGTTGCTACAAAAAGGGGTATTCGATGGGATCCAACTGTCCTTTGCACCGCCTTCCTCGAGATGTGGACATAGGGAGTTGAGGTTTGAAGTCGAGGTCTATAAATAATATAGATGACCTGAGCACCCAACTTAAGTAGCATGACCTAGGTTACCGAGCTCAATCCTCAAGTGTTTTTTGTGGTATCATCAGATTTTATGAAGTTGAATATTTGGTTCCATAGGTGAGCTTGAGGTTGAAGTAGCTCACAAGAGTGCTCTCCATTAGGAAATTCCATTCTTAGCTAACTTGAGATGTCCAATGATTCGTGTAAAGCCTAAAAACATTGCTCTATTTATAGAAATTGGAAAGCATACTGGCACGATAGATATTTTAATATATTATTTATACAAAATATGCATTTAGATTAATTTTATAAAATAGTAATTACGCGTGCTTTTATTTTTTTGATGAAATTATCTTATTGTTTACAAACAATAATTTAATAACATATTATTAAATGGTACACTAATTTTTTCAATGTATTTGTGTCTACTTTGACATGATATGAAACAACAGTGGAGAATGTGGATTTCATGACAATTTATTTGGATTGTGTTTATTGACAAGATATTTTTTAAATAATTTTTCAAATTTCATTCCTTGACCAACAATTCGTATTAGTCAATAACAGTTGTTTTAGCTTGTGTAGTTAATGGATCTTTCCAAAAGAAAGAAAAAAATGTGACAATAAGCTTCACGTTTTGAAACTGTACCACAATTTTTTTTTGATAAAAATTGACAATAAGAGATTCAAAACTATACCACTCTTTTGTACTTTGGTCAAATAGCTGTCTTTGGACTTCTTGTTTCTTTCCAAAAAGAAAGTACAATTAATTGGGAAACCCTGCGGTACCGAATAAAAAAATTCGATATCATACTGTCGCTTACTACTTTTATGGTAAAATTGTAATTTTGAAAGGGAGAAGTTACAACTACTTAAGAGACCATCGATACAGATACGCATAATCGATCATGAACTTCCCTTTAATAGTTGTAACTTCTCCTTTTATGAGTTGTAATTTGACATTTAAAAGTTGTAACTTAACCTTTGACAGTTGTAATTTCAGTATCAATTTTAATCTATTATGATCGATTATGACATTTAAAAGTTGTAATTTACATCTCAAAAAAATTATAATTTAACCATAAAATGTTGTAAATTTTGATACGGTACCTCCTTCGCTATCTTAGTCTTTTTCTAATTAATTTCACAATAGACAAATGTCACATCCATGTCAGGACATGTTGAAATACCCTTTTCATTGACATCTATTGGTTTAATTATCGAGGGTTGTTAAATGGAGACTAATCATGTCATTTTTTGTAGGAATACACTAGAATCCAGTTAGAAATATGGTATAATCCAAATAAATTCATTAATATTTAAATTTGTTTGAATAAATAAAAATGATGATAGATATATGTGATTTATTTTTTATATTGTGTAAATTTTACCCTATAAATAAGGTGGAGTCATTTGTAGTTAATCATCTTGAATCATATATCAAATGTAGCTTATAGAACATTAGGTCCGTGGATGAAAGTATAATTCGTCGAAATATATCTTTTATGTTATATTTTTCCTTTCTTTTCTTATCTGAATATCTCTCAAACTGTGAATTTTTACATAATATGAGAACAGGTCGAGCAAATTATCTCATCCAAGGAATACATTGCTTGTCGTACGAGATGAGTCTGGCTATTGATTGTGACCTTCTTTTGGAGTTTTTCATCAAGCAAAGAGTCCAGGGAATAAGAAGTCACGTGAAGAAAGACATTGATAGACATTGATACATAGGCCACCGTGAGTCCTCCCTTAAGTTATGGAAGAATTGCTTTTCAATTTCAATATAGGAGGATGTTTGTTTTTTTTTTTTTTGGGTTTAATTGATCATTCCTGTAAGCATCAGTTGGAAGGGGATTTCAAGGCATGGTTTTGTCAAAAATAAAGAGGGAGAAAGAAAACAATGGAAGAATTGAAGGGAGAGAGGCATCGTTCAAAAAAAAAAAAGTAGTGAGAAAAGAAAAGAAAAAAAATAGGCAAAATAAAAAAAAAAAATTACAAGTGATTATTGCATATGCATTTACCTCGGAGGGAGTTTTATCACCAAAACTACACTATGCAATTGACAATCAACCTCCCTATTTTCAGTTCAAATTAGTACACTTAATTTCAGTGTACTAACTCGAGGGGAGTATTAGAGATATGAACAAAATAGAAAAAAATCCATCAATATCTAATTAGAGATATAATAGGATCCAAAGAAATTTATGGATATCTAAATTTGTTTGAATAAGTATAGATGATGTGAAATATATTTTATTTATCTTTTATTTGTATATTTTTTATTCTACAAATAAGGTTAAGTCTCATGTAATTAATCGTGTTCAATAATACATTAGATATAGTTTAGTGTCAGGTCTCTGGATGTAGACACAATTTCTCAAAACACGTATATCTTTTATGTTCTATTTTCTCTTCCTTTCCTCTCTCAATATCTCTCATATTGTGAAATTCTTCATATGATATGATTAGAATCAAGAGACCATCAATATCTAAGTTCTTTATATAAATATTAGAAATAACCCGTGCATAAAGACACTGAATAACTCAAAAAATCTTGAACATCGGTCATGCAATATAAATATTTTTAAATAGTACTTTTATTTTTTTATTATTTTCTTTAGTTACACAATTCAAAATCAATTCAAAAATACTATTTTTAAAAAAAATTTGACAAAATTTCTCTAAAAACACGATTCTTAAAAATTTCGACATATATATAATTTATATATTTAATCTTTATACCTAAAAAATATTTTCTTCTTTTTGGGTAGGAGTCAATATTATCGTGTGTGTTGACAGGTGTATAGAGAGAGATAGAGAGAGTTTTATGAGAGATGAGTGAGTGTGTATGTATGTATATATATAGAGCGCGAGAGAGAGAGAGAGAGGTTAGAGTTTTAATGGATAAACTAATAAGATTTGACCTTTTGACATTAAGAAGGCAAAACCTTCATAAGATAAGGAGTATCATTGGATTAAAGATCCATTGGTAACCAAACCACTATTCACATGTCTCCGGAAACTAAAATTCTCCTAAATATTTATGCTAGAAAAAAAAACTTACAATTTTTCTAAGATTCATACAATATTTGATTAAGAAATTAAGAAAAAAATCAGATATTTTTTTTTCCGTGCAACACAATTTAAACGGATTAATCGTGTCAAAAACAAACTATTCATTTTGACACTTACATAATCCGTTTATATTCGTTTAAATTGATCGTATTATTTTAAGATTTGAATTAAGAACCACTCAATCCTATTCCACAAATTTTATGTCGAGTACGTGTCAAAATTACCGCTAATGCAACACAGTAAGAGGAACCATGATTATTAACAGCCACGTGTGTCATAAGTAGCAAAATAATACAAATTATCTGCAACAACTTGCCACACGACAAAATACAACCACTAACCAAAAAATAATTCATTCACAAAACAGACAACCAATTTCCACTTGCTGGATCTTATGATGTACAGAAAGATTCAGCTAGGTAAAACATCACACGCATAAAATTGTGGACTAATATCGATTTGTACCTCGGAATATCACTTGAATTTTAATTTATATCCTCAATTTAAAAACATCAATTTATGCCCTAAAATTCATAAAATTGTATCAATGTGCACCTGAGATCAACTGTTATCCATTTTGCCATTAAAAAAGTTTAGATTAATTATAAATTGCACCTTTAAAATTTAAATATTTCATATTTATGATCCAAAAAGAATTTTTTTTCATTAATGCTTGTTAAGTAGCACTCAATTGTATCGTGTTATAATATTTTTGTATCATATTCGAGTCAATAAAAAATATTTTTAAAATTTAAAAAAATTACAAAATACCTATTTTTTACTTGCAATACTTGTTAAATTATTAAAAATGTGAAATATACGATACAACGCAATTGCCTTGACACGAAAATATTTTGTGTTTAAAATATTTTTTTATCAACTCAAACACAATACGAAAAAAATATGGCATAACACAAAATAACATGATAAGACACAATTCAGAGGTATTTAATCAGTATTAATGGATGTAATTTTTTTTTAATCATAAATCTGAAATATTTAAATTTTGAAGGTGCAATTTATAATTATTCAAAACTTTTTTAACGGCAAAATGAATGACAGTTAACCCCCAGTACACATTGATATAAATTTATATCTATCAGTGTATAAATTAATATTTTTAAACTTTGCGAATATAAATTAAAATTTGAATAATTTTTCAGGGTATAAGTTGAGATTAACTCTAAAAATGTAATCCCTGAAGCAAAAATAAAAAAGGAGATTTGTCAACTCTTTCTTATTTCTTTCTCTCTCTTTACCTGTGACATAAACTATCATCAACATACCAAGTAGGGCTGTTAATCGAATTGAGTTCTCAAGTTTGGCTCGAGTTTGTTTCTTTTAGGCTCAATTTTTTTTTTAAAATGAGTTCGAACTTGAACAATTTTTTAGACTCGTTTAAAAATAAATCTGACAGGTTCGGCTCATTTACGTGCAAATACTTGGGTTCAACTTATTTTGAAATCGTTCAGACTCGACTCATTTTTTAAATAAATCGAATATGAATAATTTTTTAGATTGAATTAAAAAACAAAATTTTTAACTTCGGCTCGAACAAATTCGACTAACAACTCTAATAACAAGGACCAGTCGTCATTTTCTTTTCGGCTCTGCCAGTCGTCATTTTCTTTTCGGCTATGCAGCACGATGTCAATGATTATTGAGTGGAAAAAAAATTGAAATGAATTTTATCCCATTGAATAAAAAAAAATGAAAACTTAATCAATCTTAATTGCTATTATGTTTTTTAAAAATTAAAATTTTAACTTCAAAATTGCAATACTAAATAGATAACTCTGTTTTATGCCTAGAAAGAGAACGTGTTTACTAGCAAAAAAAGGTAGTAACATAATTTTTTGGGTTAATTATACTGGAGGTTTCCAAAATATAAGATTTGTTTTATTTTAGTTCTTAATATTTTAATTGTATCATTTTGATCCCTGAAATATTAAATATGTTTTTATATGGTCCTTCAAGCAAATAATGGACAAATTATTAACGATTTTTTATCATAAACTTGTCACGTAATACTTAAATATGAATAAAAAAATAATTTTGATACCTCTTAAACAAAATTTGGATAATTCTTGATAAAAAATGTGTAATATGAGTAGTTTTTGATCGAAATTTGAATAGTTCATGATTAAAATAATGTAATTTTGGTAGTTATTTAACAAAAAATTGAGTAAAAATTTTGTCAAAGTGTTATCCAAATTATTTTTTGTCCATATTTAAGTATTATGTGACAAGTTTATGATAAAAAAATTGTTAGCAATTTAGACGTTTGCTTGAAGGATCATATAGAAACATATTCTACATTTCAAAGATCAAAATGATACAATTGAAATATTAGAAATAAAAATGAGACAAACCTCAAACTTTGAGGACTCGCAGTACAATTACCCTAATTTTTTTGTTGAGTGATATGTTTGTGCTTATTTATATTTTATTTTTAATCTCGCCACAATGGCTTTACCACAGGATGGTTGCCACCGAATTCATTACTGGATCCAGTGATAGGCTCTTGAATCAAGTAGAGCTTATTGTATTACGCTCCTCTCCAAGTTTTAAATAAGTGTGAATATGTCTACATCATTAAATTTAGACTATGTTGAATTTAGAATTTAGTAACGTGAACGAGCGAAATTTAAATGTATAACCTCTTACTCTACTATCGTGTCAAACCACCAAGTATACTAAAAGCTTTAGCTCTAGCTTAGAAGATTTTTATCACAATCTCTGTATAATTTTTGGATAAATTTTATTTTATGTCTTGAAAGATTAAATTTTTTTTACTTTGCACTATTAAATATTAGATTTTTTATATTTGCATTAAAAGTACTGAATCTAGCCATGCCGTTAGTTTCAGTTACTCATTTTGTCAAAGTCAATGAGGTCGTTTTGAATGGAATAAACAACGGAAGTTAATAGAAGGATCATATTGTAATACTTTTAATACATTAAGAGCGCAATGTGAGAAATTTAATCTTTAAGGGTGCAAATTTATTTTTTTTCATAGTTTTCCATTCTTTCTATATAATGCTATGAATAATTCTATTATAACTAAAAATTTTGACTTAATTTATTGACATAATAATGTGTTAAGTGATGGAGTTCGTAATGAAGAAGTCCAAGAGTTATAGTCATAATAATACTATTAGACTATGTCAGTGCACATTATTAGTTCAACAAATTTGGTTAATTTTTAAGGTAATGCTATATTGTTTCGATTTTTGTATATAAAGTTATTGTTTTTGTCCCAAAACCGTTATGGGATTGTTCGAATACTCATAAACTCAGGGACTCTTGCATTCATACATCATCTAGAGTTTTGTTTGTTGCTAATACTTTTTTCAAATTCTAACATTGAGATCTTCTTCTAAAAGTACATAGCATTCTTCCACTAGTTATTCTTTATTATAAATCCACTCTTCAATATGACTCTTATTGAAACAAACATGAGCTAGATATCATCAAGGATAGACCTCAATAACAGACCTCAAGCCCAGAACATGAGTTATTTTATAGTCACTAAAGCCAGCATCAAAGAAGAGTTTTGCCCATTCTTTCTCATTTCTCTCTTTGCCGGCATACAAAATCATCATCTCCAAGTTACAAAAGAGTTGTGTTTCAATTAACTCATCATCTCCTTTTTGATTTTGCATGATCATGTCGATAATTATAACCTTTCCTCCCTTGTCCTTGCTTGGGATCACCTCTTTACATTTCTTTAGTATCCGCAAGCTCTTTTCGTCGCTCCAATCATGTAAGATCCACTGCTTATCATTCACATAAAAATTATTCATGACAATGATGTCTAAGAAAGAAATATAAAGAAAATAACAAGACATTTGTCAGCTAAGTTATTGCATCACCACTAGTATCCTTGTCCTATTCTAATTGATAGTGTAACCTTTATTAGGCTATTTAAATAATTTATTTACTGATTTATATTTGTCTATGTAAATGATCCTAGGCTTCATTTTTCGACTAATGATGCACTATCATCTTTCCCTTCTTTGACTTTTCAAGAGACAAATTTAATCATATTTGATTGGTACATTCTTAATTAACATTTTTAAGATACTATATTAATCAAAATACTGTTTGGTGACATATTAAATAATAGAAGAATAAAGTGTTGAATGCTGATAGCCTTGTGAATCAAGTCCCTTCTCCAATTTTTCAATAGGTATGTCTATATCATCAAATTCAGACTACGTTGAATTTAGAATTTGGTAACATGGACGGCGAGATTTGAATGTACAACCTCTTATTCTATCGTCATGTCAGACCACCAAATATACTAAAAGCTTAAGTCCAAGCTTAGAAGACTTTGTTCCAATCTCTGAATGTATTTTAGATGAATTTCACTTTATACCATAAAATATTTAAATGATTTTATTTTATACCCTCAAAGATTAAATTTTTCATATTTATATTAAAAGCATTGAATGTGGCCCTTTGTTAATTTCAATTACTTATTCTGTCAAAGTGAATGGGTTCGTTTTTTTATAGAATAAACAACAGAAGTTAATAAAAGGGCCACATTGCAATGCTTTTAATACATCGAAAGTACAAGATAATAAATTTAATCTTTGAGGATACAAAATATATATATATTTTTTTATGGTTTTCCAATCTTTAACAAATAGGCTATTCCTTATGCATTATAAAAGCGGTGCTTAGCACTGTAAATATATGTGTACAAGGGTTCTTGGGCATCAGGGAGGCAATGCATAATTAGTTCTAGGAGGGAGGTCTTCACTTTCTCTCAATAGGAACTCACTCCATACCTTTAGTAAAACAGCATCTGCGGGAGGAATAGCCTCAAACATGTCTCCTCCAACATAGCTCAAGTTCTCAGTCCCTTCGAGGTCGGCCACAACATGTGGGAGATCAAGCACGATACACTTCAAATGTGGGAATCTGTCTGCAGTGGCCTTGGCAAATGTCCCTGTGCCACCGCCAACGTCCACGAGGGAATTGAACCCGTCGAACACCCCCTTGCAATCTCTAACCACCACGCTAGTGATCAATCGGGTATCACTAGACATGGCATCGTTGAAGAAATGGTTAAGCTTTGGTTCATGGCCTGCATATTCCCAAATTGTCCTCCCATGAGTCGTATAAAACGGCGTGGGCTCGTCATTTTGGAACCACTCACTCACATGGTGCCATGGATTTGTCATAATCGGATCAAGCAAGGCTAGCAAAAGGGGTGTCACGCTAAAGGGCTCATCCTTTAGGAGGAGCCGAGAGGCCGGTGTGAGCAAATAACCTCCTTCTTCATCAATTTCCGAGATCTTTTGCCTGACAAAAAAGTCAGAGTGAATCAAGATGCGCATCAAACGATAGATGAATTGGGCTTTTGTGTGGTGGATTGGAAGAGCATCTACCAACTCGGATAGGGTCATAGGACGGCCATGGCTGTGGATGGCATCTGGTATGCCTAGTTGAATTGCACATTTAAGTGACATAGAGTTTATGAAATTGAATATTTGGTTCCATATGTGAGCTTGAGCTTGAAGTAGCTCAGCTGATTGCTCTCCATTAGGCAATTCCATCTCTTAGCTAGCTTGAGATGTCCAATGATTCATGTAAAGCCTAAAAACTTTGGTTTATTTATAGAAATTGGAAAGCATACTAGCATGCTAGATATTTTAAAGTATTATTTATACAAAAGATGTATTTAGATCAATTTTTAAAAAAAGTAATATCACGTGCTTTTAGTTTTTGGATAAAATTATCTTTTTGTTTACAAGCAATAATTTAATAAAATATTATTAAATGGTACACTAAATTTTCCAATGTATTCATGTCTACTTTGACATTATATGAAACAACAGTTGAGAAGGTGGATTTCATGTCAATTTATTTGGGTTGTGTTTGTTGACCAGATATTTTGTAAGTAGTTTTTCAAATTTTATTCCGTGGATGTAGACACAATTTGCCTAACGACGTGTATATTTTGTGTTTTATTTTTCCTTTTTTTTCCTCTCTCAATATTTGTCATATTGTGAATTTCTTAATATGATAGGATTAGAAGCAAGAGTTCATCGATATCTAGGTTCTTTATATAAATATCGATGATGATAGACTTAGGTGATACTTATTTTTACCATATATAAGGTTGAATCTTATGTAACCAATCATCTTTAATAATACATCAGATGTAGCCCGGCTCATAGGACGTCAAGATTGTGAATGTAGGCTATGTGCCGAACCACTTATATATTTCTTGGTGTTCTTATTTTCCTTTATTTTTTTTATTTTAAAATTTCTCAATTTCTACATGGTATGAGGGTTGATGACAACCGGCTACGGGAAATGCTTATTTCTTATGCATCTTCCAATTCTAATGCATAGCCAATGAGTTAAGTTACCAAAGCTTGGTATTGTGAGACCTGACACGATGTTTAGTGTGTGTTCCCAAATTTTTTGTTTTTTGAATTATTAGCGGGTTAACTTACGTAATCTCTTGTGTTCTTGATTTCCTTCCCTTTTTATTAATAATAATAATTGTTCTTGCTTTTACGGTTAGCGGACTTTTTCCAAAAATGGCAAAACTGTGACAATAACCTTCACATCACTGTCTTTTTTTTTGCTATACCACGTTTTTTTTGCTTTGATCAAATCACTGTCTTTGAATCAATGGACAAATGTATGATTAATTCCACCAATGGACAAATGTCACATCCTTGTTTGGGCCGTTCGACATATCTTTTCACATTGGATAAGGATCCCCATTACACATTTTCTCCTATTTTCTTCAATAGCATATTCAATAAGTAACGCATCAAAAACATTTATATCAACAGGCAATATTCTTTATAATACTTATCCGATAAGTTACACGTCAAAAAAAATTATATCAAAAGATAAGATTTTTTTAATAAAATAGAGTTATTAACCAAAGTTAACGCCATCATCTTCACGTCAAAACAATCAAACAGAGGCCATAGACAATTGGCTTGGCTTGATAGAATTTTTTTTTTTTTTTTTAACGTGAAGATAATAGAGTTAACTTTGGTTAAAAACTCTGATTTATTAAAAATAATCTTATCTATCGAAATAATTTTTTTTGACATGCCCCTTACCTATCTATATGGAGAGAGATCTATCTATGAATCGATCTAGACTATCCTCTATCCAGATAACCATTGTGGAAAATTGAAAAGAAGGGGTAATAGAAGGAATTTGAATCACATTTCATTGAGATCTCTTAGTTTGTTTATGTAGGGTAGTCAATGAAGATTTATCGTGTCATTTATTCGTGTCGAGTACTTATTAATTTTAATTTAAATTATTTAATTAATCGTGTCATATTATACAATTTTAATTCAAACTATTTATTAATAATATCACGTTCGAGTTGACACAAAAATCCAAGTGTAGAATTTTTTACTCTCTCAACCAAACCTCTATTCACATGCTCCGGAAACTAAAATTCTCCATAATATTTATGCTTGCCAAACTAAATAAAAAAAAACTTACAATTTTTCTAAGATTCATACAATTTAAATGGATTAATCGGGTAAAAAACAAACTATTCATTTTGACACTTACATAACTCATTTATAATTGTTTAAATTGATCGAATTATTTTTGGATTTGAACGAAGAATCACTCAATCATATTCCACAAATTTTATGTACAGACCATATCGTGTCAAAATTACTGCTAAAGCAATACAGTAAGAGGAACCATGGTAANGAAGAACCACTCAATCATATTCCACAAATTTTATGTCCAGACCATATCGTGTCAAAATTACCGCTAAAGCAATACAGCAAGAGGAACCATGGTCATTAACAGCCACGAGTGTCATAAGTTGCAAAATAACACAAATTATCTGCAACCACATTCCACACAACAAAATACAACCACTAACCCAAAAATAATTCATTCACAAAATAGGCAACCAATTTCCACTTGCTGGATCTTATGACGTACACAAAGATTTAGCTAGGTAAAACATCACACGCATAAAATTGTGGGCTAATCTCAACTTGCATCCTAGAAGATCACTTGAATTTTAATTTATACTCTCAAAGTTTAAAAATATCCATTTGTACCCTAAAAGTCATAAATTTGTATCAATGTGCACTTGAGATTAACTGCCATCCATTTTGCCGTTAAAAAAGTTTGGACTAATTATAAATTGCACCTTTAAAATTTAAATATTTTATATTTGTGATTCACAAAGAATTTTTTTTTTGTAATGCTTGTTAAATAGCTCTCAATTGTATCGTGTTATAATATTTTCGTGTCATATTTGAGTCAATAAAAAATATTTTAAAAATATAGAAAAAATTGCAAAATACCTATGCACAGCCAGCAAGCTCAAACCAACAATACAACCATAGAGGCAGCACAACCAGCAAGCTCAAACCAACATCAAGTCAGCCCCCAAACAACAAGCAGGCGCAACAAACCACAAGCAGTCAGCCCCAACCAGCAAGTAGGCCAGAAATTAGCGTACGAAAGGAAGCAGCAGAACCAATAAGGCCTGGTCAGACCCGCAGCAAGAGACAGCAAACCAGAGCAATAAACAGAGGATGATAGATCAGCAACAAAGGAAGCCAACCCATCACATCATTGATGCAAAACAGTGCACCACACNGCAAGAGACAGCAAACCAGAGCAAGAAACAGAGGATGATAGATCAGCAACAAAGGAAGCCAACCCATCACATCATTGGTGCAAAACAGTGCACCACACCCTCCCAGATGTTCAACCAGAATCCCAGAAAACACCCAATCAACCGGGTCACAAGCATTCCACATCGACAAGAAAAATCAGCCACATTTGATGGGATCAAATATTTTTTCAGGCAAGGCCCATTGTCTTTGCAGCCATGCATTAGGAATGGTTCTTTTGTTTCCCCGGCTGGCATGAAGCTTGAGCCTAACATTTTCCACAGTCTCCTTATAAATGGATGCAACATCTCTATAGGAGTTTTTAAAAACCCTATGATTCCTCTCCGTCCAAATCACATATATTAAGGTGGCAAGCATCAATTTGCCAATCAACTTTGGAAAATCATTTCCCTTCATATTTGCAGCATACTAGTTAACCAAATCTGGCTAATCAAATCTTGGCCATTGAACATTCACTTTGCCTTTCAATGAAATCCATATTCTATCAGTGAAGGGGCATTCAAAAAAAAGGTGATTATGAGTTTCCACTACTTCACTGCAAAAAACACAGTGAGTTAATTGAATAAGACCATATGATATTAATTTGTCTTTGGTGGAAAGCCTGTTTTGAACAGTCAGCCATAAAATAAAACTGGATCTAGGCACAACACTAGAATACCAGACAATATTAGCCCAAGCTTGCATCTGGCCTTTCACTCTAATTACCTCCCAAGCAGAATTGGAGCTAAAAATCTGAGTTCTAGATGGCAGACACAGGACATAGTCCCTCTGATTTAGGTCAGGTTTCATATTAGGATAAATACCTCTTTGCAGCTCCATTATGTCCCCATTTGTCGTCGGCCAGACTAANTAGGAGTTTTTAAAAACCCTATGATTCCTCTCCGTCCAAATCACATATATTAAGGTGGCAAGCATCAATTTGCCAATCAATTTGCCAATTAGGATAAACACCTCTTTGCAGCTCCATTATGTCCCCATTTGTCGTCGGCCAGACTAAGTCACCATTATTAATGATAGAACTAACTTTAGCGTCTCTCCCTAGCCCTAATTCCCTAATAATGGTCTCTCCCTTATGCTGGGAGATATCACCTATAGGGTGCCAAGGATCAAACTAGAGAAATGTTAAGTCACCATTCCCTATCTTGTATTTCACCATTGCTAAACTTTCCTTTCTTAGATTTAGAATCTTTCTCTANGTCTCTCCCTAGCCCTAATTCCCTAATAATGGTCTCTCCCTTATGCTGGGAGATATAACCTATAGGGTGCCAAGGATCAAACTAGAGAAATGTTAAGTCACCATTCCCTACCTTGTATTTCACCATTGCTAAACTTTCCTTTCTTAGATTTAGAATCTTTCTCTATGCCCATGATGACTTTTGAGGAACCTTCACACTCCATAAGCTCCTGCCTTTTAGTAGATAAGAATAAATCCAATCCACCTATAATGAGTTGTCACTTTTGCTTATAACATTCCATAGATGTTTCATAACAGCTGCTTTGTTCCACTGTTCCATGCTTTTAAACCCAAGTCCCCGTTCTTTCTTTGAGAGACACCCTTTGTCCCAAGCCACATTGGCTCCAGTCATTTTAAGATCTGTACCAGACCATAAGAATCTTCTCATTATTCGTTCCAGTACTTTGACAACTCTTTTTGGCAATATAAATAAAGAAGTCCAATAACCTTGAATTGAAAAGAGAACTGAGCTAATCAGTTGGACTCTGCCAGCATATGAAAGTGATTGGTTACACCAGGAACTCACCTTGGTAGTGATATTCTCAACCAGCGNACCTTGAATTGAAAAGAGAACTGAGCTAATCAGTTGGACTCTGCCAGCATATGAAAATGATTTGTTACACCAGGAACTCACCTTGGCAGTGATATTCTCAACCAGGGGCTGACAATCCCCAACCCTCAATTTAGTGGTAATAAGGGGGACACCTAGATATCTCACAGGCAATTCACCTTCTGGAAATCGCATTAATTGCATGATTTCAACTTTCTCCACATCATTAATGCCAAAGCAATAAATATGACACTTGTTTGGGCTACCTTTAAGCCTAGNAGATATCTCACAGGCAATTCACCTTCTGGAAATCGCATTAATTGCATGATTTCAACATTCTCCACATCATTAATGCCAGAGCAATAAATATGACACTTGTTTGGGCTACCTTTAAGCCTAGAAAGATTGTCAAAAATCTGGAGGGCATCCTTGATGGTCCTAATTGATTCAAGTTTCCCTTTACTGAAGATCATGAGATCATCAGCAAAGCATAGATGAGTAAGATCCTCCTTGCCACATCTCTAATGATGCCTGAATTTGTCCAGCTCAACTGCCTCCTTCATAATATCATTAAAAACTTCCATTGCAAACACAAAGAGATAAGGTGACAAGGGATCACCCTGTCTTAATCCTTTTTTCCCTTCAAAATAACCTTTCAATTCACGATTAAGACTCACTGAGTACATAGGAGAGGTAATACAAGTTTGAACCCATCTAATTAGCTGTTGGGGAAAACCCATGGATTGCCACTTCCAAAATAAACTCTCACCATACATTATCAAAAGCCTTCATAAGATCAATTTTCAATGTACGTCTGGGGCCCCCTCGATCCAGATGATAGTTTCTTAAGAGTTCTTGGGAAAATAGGATGTTATCAGAAATCCTCCTACCTTGTATGAACGTAGTTTGAGATTTTTCAATCAGCTCGGACAACACACTTTTGATTCTGATGGCCAAGATCCTTGAGATACATTTATGTATGACGTTACAACATGAAATTGGCAAGTAATCGATGAGCATAGAAGGATTAGGGACCTTGGGGATCAATGCAATAATGATAGAATTAACTTCCCTTAACAGCTTCCCAGATACAAAGAAAGACATGATGACATCAATCACATCATCAGCTACAATATGCCATGTTTTCTTGAAGAATCCAGCGGAATAGCCATTTGGACCTGACATCTTCCCATCCTTCATTGAGAATAATGCATGCTTGATTTCATCTCTGGTGACATCAGGGGACAATTGAGCTGCAAGATCTGAAGAAATTCTCCTTCTGATGTAGTGATTTACCCACTGCACAGGTATTGCAGAACTAGGAGAAGACTCTCCTAGCAGCTGCTGGTAATAGTTAACAACCTCTTCCTGAATCTCTCGATAGTCAGTGACCTTGGTCCCATCTTTCTTTTTGAACGGTGGTGATCCTCCTCTGAATTCTTTGCTTATTAATATATTTGAAGAAGAAACTCGTGTTTTGATCCCCCAAGTTCTACCACTGGACTTTGGATTTATGTCTGAGAAAATTTTCCTCTGCTTCCCTGAGTTTGACATAATCTCTCAACTTCTCTATTTCTTCCTCCCATAAATGCATGTTCAAAGGATCTCTATCTGCTTCTTTTTTGAATATCTTGGAGGGCTTGGCTTGCAACTATAACTCTGGAATATATATCACTGTAATTTCTCTTATTCAATTCTTTTAACTCTTTTTTGAGTAGCTTCAACTTCTAGTCAATTTTGAACATAGGTGATCCCAAGCTCTAGTGACAGTTGGTAAAAAATCTTGTTGGTTAGCCCAAAAATCGAAGAATTTGAATGGCTTCCTACTCTTAGGGAGCTCTGTCCCCATTTTGACCAAGGCAAGTGAATGGTTAGATATTGCTGAAGTAAGAAAATCAGCTTCTGAATTTGTGTAGAATCTTCCTCAAACCTCATTAACCAAAACTCTATCTAGCTTTGTNTGACCAAGGCAAGTGAATGGTTAGATATTGCTGAGGAAAGAAAATCAGCTTCTGAATTTGTGTAGAATCTTCCCCAAACCTCATTAACCAAAACTCTATCCAGCTTTTTAGCAATTAAACCTCCATCAAATATTCTGTTACACCATGTGTAATGGTTTCCAGAATATTTTAAGTCCTCTAGTTCAGTCCTGAATAGGCATTCACAAAAATCCTCACTCCCTTTATCTCTCACACTGACCTCTCCTACCTTCTCAGAGTTGGATTTAACCACATTAAAGTCTCCCAAAACAATCCATGCTTGCCCTTGTACAGCCACAACCCATTGCTCAAGATTGTGCCATAGTTGCTTTCTAGGTCCCTCCTCACTGTGGGCATAAACAAAGGAAGCAGTGAAAATTTTCTGGTTGGCCAGGTTAACAATAGTGCAATGCACAACCTAGTCAGTAAGCCCATCCAATCTTACATCAAAATAAATGGGGTTCCAACATACCCATACTCTCCACCTAGTTGAATGATCATAATTATCAATGAGCCGCCAACTTGGAAGCATTCTTCTAAAAATAACATCACAGTTAATTTTCCTAACCTTGGTTTTGACAAGGCAACACAAACCAACACCACATTGATTCACTTGTTTCCGTACTTCATCTTGCTTCATAGGACCGTTCAGCCCCCTCACATTACAACAAAAGAAACTAGTCATTTAGGATTNTCCAATATTTTAATTATATCATTTTGATCCCTAAAGTATTAAATATGTTTTTATATGGTCTCTCAAGCGGACAACGTCCAAATTGTTAACAATTTTTTATCATAAACTTGTCACATAATACTTAAATATGGATAAAAAATAATTTTAATAACTCTTAACAAAATTTGGATAATTCTTGATAAAAAAAATATGTAATATGGGTAGCTTTTTACCAAAATTTAAATAGCTCATGATTAAAACTGTGTAATTTGGGTAGTATTTGACCAAAATTTGAGTAAAAATTTAGTTAAAATTTATCCAAATTATTTTTTTGTCTATATTGAAGTATCACGTGACAAGTTTATAATAAAAAATCATTAGCAATCTAGATGTTGTTTGCTTGAGGACCGTATAGAAACATATTCAATAATTTAAGNATCATTAGCAATCTAGATGTTGTTTGCTTGAGGACCGTATAGAAATATATTCAATAATTTAAGGATTAAAATGATGCAATTGAAATATTATTGATCAAACTGAGACAAATCTCATACTTTGGAGACTTGCAGTACAATTAACCCTAATTTTTTTGTTGAGTGATATGTTTCTGCGTATTTCTGTTTTATTTTTAATCTCACCACAATAACTTTACCCCAGGTTGGTTGCCACCGAATTCATTAGTGGCTCTCATGATAACCTCTTGAATCAAGCAGAGATTATTGTATTGAGCTTTGTATAATTTTTTGGACAAATTTTATTTTATATCGAGAAAGATTTAAAAAAATTTACTTTATACTCTTAAAGATTTGATTTTTTCACATTTGCATTAAAAGTACTGAATGTAGCCCCGCTGTTAGTTTCAGTTACTCATTCCGTCAAATTCAATGGGGTCATTTTTAATAGAATAAACATCAGAAGTTAACAGAAGGACCACATTGCACTTTTAATACATTGAGAGTGCAATGATAAAAATTTAATCTTTAAGAGTGCAAAATAATTTTGTTTTCATAGTTTTCGATTCTTTCTATATAATGCTATGAATAATTCTATTAGAACTAAAATTTTTGATTTAATTTATTGACATAATAATGTGTTAAGTGATGGAGTTCCTAATGAAGAAGTTCAAGAGTTATAATCATAATAATACACTTAGACTATGTGGGTGCACATCATTAGTTCAACAAATTTGGTTAATTTTTTAGGTAATACTATATTGTGTCGATTTTTGTATATAAAGTTATTGTTTATTTCCCAACACCGTTATGGGATTGTTCGAATACTCACAAACTCAGGGACTCTTACATTCATAAATCACCAACTAGAGTTTTTCTCGCTGCAAATACTTGTCACAAATTCTAACATTGAGATCTTCTTATAAAAGTAACATAGCAATCTTGCACCAGTTATTCTTTATTATAAATCCACTCTTCAATATGGCTCTTATTGAAGCAACACATGAGCTAGATATCATCAAGGATAGACCTNAACTAGAGTTTTTCTCGCTGCAAATACTTGTCACAAATTCTAACATTGAGATCTTCTTATAAAAGTAACATAGCAATCTTGCACCAGTTATTCTTTATTATAAATCCACTCTTCAATATGACTCTTATTGAAGCAAACATGAGCTAGATATCATNATAAAAGTAACATAGCAATCTTGCACCAGTTATTCTTTATTATAAATCCACTCTTCAATATGGCTCTTATTGAAGCAACACATGAGCTAGATATCATCAAGGATAGACCTCAATTACAGACCTCAATCCCAGAGGAGTTTTTTTATAGTCACTAAAGCCAGCATCAAAGAAGAGTTTTGCCCACTCTTTATTATTTCTCTGCCTGCCGGTCACCAAAATCATCACCAACATGTCAAAAAAGAGTTCTGTTTCAATTGACTCGTCATCTCCTTTATGATTTTGCACAATCATGTCGATGATTATAACCTTTCCTCCCTTGTCTTTGCCTGGGATCGCCTCTCTACATTTCTTTAGTATCCTCAAGCTCTCTTCATCGCTCTAGTCATTTAAGATCCACTGCTTATCATTCACATAAAAATTATTCAATTCATGACAATGATGTCTATGAAAGAAACATAAAGAAAATAACCACACATTTGCCAGTTAATTGATAGTGTAACCTTTATTAGGCTATTTAAATTATTCATTTGATATCTAGGTTCTTTATATAAATATAGATGATCCTAGACTTGGGTGATACTTATTTTTACCATTAATAATTCTCACCCTATAAATAGGATTGAACCTGATGTAATCAAGCACCTCCAATAATACATCAGATGTAGCCCATAGGGCATTAGGGTCATGGATGTAAGTTATACGTCGAATCACGTATTCTCTTGTGTTATTGATTTTCTTCTCTTTTTATTATTAATAGTAGTTAATATTATCAGAGTGGGTGGATGTAGGCATCGATATCTAGTTAATATTAATAATTACAAATACTTTTATTTTATAGATTACATTATCTTCTTGTTTAGCAATAATAATTTAAAAAAGTATTATACCAAACAACAGTCAAGAATATGAATTTCATAACAATTTCTTTGGATTGTGTTTGCTGACAAGATATTTTTGATGTGATTAAGAAATAATATATAAATCTTTATTTCTTGACCACAATTGTTCTTATAAAAGGTGACAATAACTTTAACAATTGGAAACTATACCACATTTTTTTTACTTTGATCAAATCGCTGTCTTTGAACTTTTTATTTCTTTCCAAAAAGAAAGTATAATTAATTCCACCAATGGACAAATGTCTCATCCTTGTTTGGGCCTTTTGACTTACCTTTTCATTGGATTCAGATCCCCCATTACACATTTTCTCTAATTTTCTTCAACAGCCAATCGGATAAGTAACACGCAAGATTCTTTTTAATAAACTAGAGTTCTTAACCAAAGTTAACTTCATCCTCTTCACATCAAAACAAGCATAGGCCATAGACATTGGCTTGGCTTGATAGAACGTTTGTTTTGACGTGAAGTAAAGACTCTAGTTTATTAATAATAATCTTGCCCATTGAAATAATATTTTTTGACATGTCACTCATTGGATAGGCTATCGAGGAAAATTGAAAAGAATAGGTAATGGAAGGAGTCTGAGGAAAATTGAAAAGAAGAGGTAATGGAAGGAATCTGAATCCCATTTTATTGAGATCTCTTGGTTTGATTATGTGGGGTAGTCAATGAAGATTTATCGTGTCATTTCTTCGTGTTAAGTACTAATTAATTTTAATTTTAATTATTTAATTAACTATGTCATATGATACAATTTAATTCAAACACTTTTTTAATAATATCATGTTCGAGTTGACACAAAAATCCAAGAGTAGAATTTTGACACTTACATAACCCGTTTATATTCGTTTAAATTGATCTTATTATTTTAAGATTTGAACGAAGAACCACTCAATCTTATTCTACAAATTTTATGTCGAGTCCATATCGTGTCAAAATTACAGCTAATGCAATACAATAAAAGGAACCATGATAATTAACAGCCACGAGTGTCATAAGTTGCAAAATAATACAAATTATCTGCAACAACATGCCACACGACAAAACACAACCACTAACCCAAAAATAATTCATTCACAAAATAGGCAACCAATTTCCACTTGCTGGATCTCATGATGTACACAAAGATTCAGCTACGTAAAACATCACACGCATAAAATTGGAGGCTAATATCAACTTGCACCCTGGTTTAATTTACACCTTAAAATTTAAAATTATAAATTTATACCCTAAAAGTCATAAATTTGTATCAATGTGTACATGAGATCAACTGCCATCCATTTTGCTATTAAAAAAGTTTGGACTAATTATAAACTGCACCCTTAAAATTTAAATATTTCATATTTATGATCCAAAATAATTTTTTTTCATTAATGCTCATTAAATAGCTCTCAATTGTATCGTGTTATAATATTTTCGTGTCATGTTTGAGTCAATAAAAAATATTTTTAAAATTTAAAAAAACATTACAAAATACCAATTTTTACTTGCAATACTTGTTAAATTATCATAAATGTGAAATATACGACACAACGCAATTGACCTGACACCAAAATATTTTGTGTTTAAAATATTTTTTTATCGACTCGAACACAACACGAATATGATACCACATAATACAAAATAACATGATAAGACACAATTCAAAGGTATTTAACCAATATTAATAGATGTAATTCTTTTTTAATCATAAATCTGAAGTATTTAAACTTTGAAGGTACAATTTATAATTATTCCAAACTCTTTTTAACGGCAAAATGGATGATAGTTAACTTCTGGTGCACATTGATGTAAATTTATCTCTCAGGGTATAAATTAATATTTTTAAATTTTAAAGATATAAATTAAAATTCAAGTGATATTTCAAGGTACAAGTTGCAATTAACCTTAAAATTGAGTCACCGAAGCCAGAATAAAAAAAGAGCGCTCTCTCTCTCTCTGTGTCTCGCTCTGCCCGTGATATAAACCATCATCAGCATACCAAGGATCAGTCATCAATTTCTTTTTGGCTCATGTCAATGATTATTGAGCGGGAAAAAAATTAAATAAATTTTATATCATTGAATAAAAAAAATGAAAAGTTGATCAATCTTAATTGCTATTAGGTTTTTAAAAATTAAAAATTAAAAATTAAAAATTTAACTTCATAATTGTAATACTAGATAGATAACTATGTTTTATGACTAGAAAGAGAATGTGTATACTAGCAAAAAAAGGTAGCAACATAATTTTTTGTGGGTTAATTATATTAGAGGTCCCAAAGTATGAGATTTGTCTCATTTTAGTCTCCAATATTTTGATTGCATCATTTTGATCCCTAAAGTATTAAATATGTTTTTATATGGTCCCTCAAGCAGACAACGTCCAAATTGTTAACGATTTTTTATCATAAACTTGTCACGTAATACTTAAATATGGATAAAAAAATAATTTTGATAACTCTTAACAAAATTTGGATAAAAAGTGTGTAATATGGAATAACTTTTGACCAAAATTTGGATAGCTCATGATTAAAACTGTGTAATTTAGGAAGCTATTTGACCAAAATTTGAGTAAAAATTTGGTTATGAGTAATTCAAATTATTTTTTTATCTATATTTAAGTATCATGTGACAAGTTTATGATAAAAAATCGTTAACAATCTAAACATTGTCTGCTTGAGGGATTATATAGAAACATATTCAATAATTTAGAAATCAAAATGATGTAATTGAAATATTAGGGATCAAAATGAGCCAAATCTCATACTTTAGCGACTTGCAGTGCAATTAACCATAATGTTTTTGTTTAGTGATATTTTGTGCTTATTTCTGTTTTATTTTAATCTCACCGCAATAACTTTACCCCAGGTTAGTCGCCACCGAATTCATTTGTGGCTCCCGTGATAGCCTCTTGAATCAAGTAGAGCTTATTGTATTGAGCTCCTCTCCAATTTTTAAATAAGTGCGAAGATGTTTATATCATCAAATTCAGGTTATGTTGAATTTATAATTCGGTAACGTGAACGGGCGAGATTCAAATGTATAACCTCTTACTCTAGTGTCATGTCAAACCAAAAAAATATACTAAAATCTTAAGCTCAAGCTTAGAAGACTTTATTCCAATCTCTGCATAATTTTTTGGACAAATTTTATTTTATACCCGGAATGATTTAAAAAAATTTAATTTATACTCTTAAAGATTAGATTTTTCACATTTGCATTAAAAGTATTAAATGTAGCCTTGTTGTTAGTTTCAGTTACTCATTCTGTCAAACTCAATGGGGTCGTTTTTGATAGAATAAACGACGAAATTAACAAAAGAATCACATTGTAATATTTTTAATACATTAAGAGTGCAATGTGAGAAATTTAATTTTTAAGGGTGGTGCAAAATAATTTTTTTTTTCATAGTTTTCCAATCTTTCTATATAATGCTATGAATAATTCTATTAGAACTAAAAATTTTGTCTTAATTTATTGATATAACAACGTGTTAAGTGATGGAGTTCTTAATGAAGAAGTCCATGAGTTATAGTCATAATAATACTATTAGACTATGTCAGTGTACATCATTAGTTCAACAAATTTGATTAATTTTTTAGGTAACACTATATTGTTTCGATTTTTGTATATAAAATTATTATTTTTTTCCCAACACGGTTATGGGATTGTTTGAATACTCATAAACTCGGGGACTCTCACATTCATTCATCATCAACTAGAGTTTTGCTTGCTGCAAATACTTGTCACAAATTATGACATTGAGATCTTCTTCTAAAAGTAACATAGCAATCTTGCACTAGTTATTCTTTATTATAAATCTACCCTTAAATATGACTCTTATTGATGCAAACATGAGCTAGTTATCATCAAGGATAGACCTCCATAACCGACCTCAAACCCAGAACATGAGTTATTTTATAATCACTAAAGCCAGCATCAAAGAAAAGTTTTGCCCACTCTTTCTCATTTCTCTCTCTGCCGGGGCACAAAATCATCATCAACATGTCAAAAAATAGTTGTGTTTCAATTGACTCGTCATCTCCNCTCTTCACTATTTGCAACTGTTCACTTTGCCCATCTAAAATAAGTTCAGGATTTTGTGTCAAACTCTGTACCCCTTTGTGTCCAGCATCCTCATTTCGGACAATTACACCTTGAGCACTATCCCTTACCCCAATTTGTTGTTCCTGGCCAGGTGCTTTAGAATTAGCAGAAACGCTTCCCTTCTCGATACTTTGTTGCTTCTCTATGGGAGTAGCTGTTGTATGGTAGTTATGGCCAAAAACTTTGCATTGATCACATCGANATTATTCAATTCATGACAATGATGTCTAAGAAAGAGACATAAGGAAAATAACCACATTTGTCAATTAATTGATAGTGTAACCTTTATTAGGATATTTAAATTATTCATTTACTTATTTATTTATCTTTGGCTTTGTAAATGATCCTAGGCTTCATTTTTCGATCAATGATACACTATCATCTTTCCCTTCTTTGACTTTTCAAGAGACAAATTTAATCATATTTGAGTGGTACATTCTTAATTAACATTTTTAAGATAGAGTTTGAGAGTGGTAAAGGAGATATTATATTAATCGAAATACTGTTTGGTGACATACTAAATAATAAAAGAATAAACTGTTGAATTCCGATAGCCTTGTTAATCAAGTCTCCTCTCCAATTTTTCAATAGGTATGTCCACATCATCAAATTTAGACTACATTGAATTTTGGATTTGGTTGCATGGACGTCGAGATTTGAACATACAATCTCTTACTCTATCATCATGTCAAACCGCCAAATATACTAAAAGCTTAAGCCCAAGCTTAGAAGACTTTGTTCCAATCTCGGTATGTATTTTAGATGAATTTCACTTTATACCATAAAATATTTAAAAGATTTTACTTTGTACCTTCAAAGATTAGATTTTTCATATTTGTATTAAAAGTGTTGAATATGATCCTTTTGTTAGTTTCAGTTATTTATTCCGTCAAAGTCATTGTGGTCTTTTTTTATAGAATAAACAACATAAATTAATAGAGGGCTACATTGCAATGCTTTTAATACATCAAACCAATGATCTTTTGGTCTAATGGTACTCCTTACCTTATGAAGGAGCTGCCTTCTTGTAGTCAAGGTTTCAAGACCCCTTCCCCCCTCCCCCTCCCCCCAAAAAAAAATATTTAAAAAAAAATACATCAAAGGTACAAACAAGAAATTTAATCTTTAAGGATACAAAATATTTTTTTGTTTTGGTGGTTTTCCAATGCTTAATAAATAGGCTATTCTGAATGCATTATAAAAGTGGTGCTCAGCATTGTAAATATATGTGTACAAGGGTTCTTGAGCATATAGAGGGTTGGGGGGGGGCAATGCATAATTAGTTCTAGGAGGGAGGTCTTCACTCTCTCTCAATAGGAATTCACTGCATACCTTTAGTAAAACAACATCTGTGGGAGGAATAGCCTCAAACATGTCTCCTCCAACATAGCTCAAGTTCTCAGTCCCTTCGAGGTCGGCCACAACATGTGGGAGATCAAGCACAATACACTTCAAATGTGGGAANTAGCAATTAAACCTCCATCAAATATTCTGTTACACCATGTGTAATGGTTTCCAGAATATTTTAAGTCCTCTAGTTCAGTCCTGAATAGGCATTCACAAAAATCCTCACTCCCTTTATCTCTCACACTGACCTCTCCTACCTTCTCAGAGTTGGATTTAACCACATTAAAGTCTCCCAAAACAATCCATGCTTGCCCTTGTACAGCCACAACCCATTGCTCAAGATTGTGCCATAGTTGCTTTCTGGGTCCCTCCTCATTGTGGGCATAAACAAAGGAAGCAATGAAAATTTTCTGGTTGGCCAGGTTAACAATAGTGCAATGCACAACCTAGTCAGTAAGCCCGTCCAATCTTACATCAAAATAAATGGGGTTCCAACATACCCATACTCTCCACCTAGTTGAATGATCATAATTATCAATAAGCCGCCAACTTGGAAGCATTCTTCTAAAAATAACATCACAGTTAATTTTCCTAACTTTGGTTTTGACAAGGCAACACAAACCAACACCACATTGATTCACTTGTTTCCGTACTTCATCTTGATTCATAGGACCGTTCAGCCCCCTCACATTACAACAAAAGAAACTAGTCATTTAGGATTTTTTGGGAAGGTGATGACCTCAACTCCTCACAAAGGTGTCACTATTCTTGAATTCAAGGGTTGCTTACTCTTCCCTCTGGTTTTCCTCGGTTTCTTTCTAGTCGATGTAGAAAGAAGATTTTCCACCTCGTCAATGACCTTGATTTTGTCCACCATGGAACTAGGTTCAGGCGACTCGCAATCCCTCTTCTGCCTCCTCCACCTCTATAGCAGGAACTAATTCCAGAGCCTGGAACTTGTTGGAAAATTCTGATGCTTTCTTCATCGGGCACTCTATTTCAGATGAAAAATTTACCTCCAGTCTAAAAAGTTGCTTTTCTATCACTTTCTCCTTCCTTTTGCTCTTCACTATTTGCTACTGTTCACTTTGCCCATCTAAAATAAGTTCAGGATTTTGTGTCAAACTCTGTACCCCTTTGTATCCATCATCCTCATTTCGGACAATTACACCTTGAGCACTATCCCTTACCCCAATTTGTTGTTCCTGGCCAGGTGCTTTAGAATTAGCAGAAACGTTTCCCTTCTCGATACTTTGTTGCTTCTCTATGGGAGTAGCTGTTGTATGGTAGTTATGGCCAAAAACTTTGCATTGATCACATCAANTAAGTTGCAAAATAATACAAATTATCTGCAACAACATGCCACACGACAAAACACAAACACTAACCCAAAAATAATTCATTCATAAAAAATGGCAACCAATTTCCACTTGCTGGATCTCATGATGTACACAAAGATTCAGCTACGTAAAACATCACACGCATAAAATTGGAGGCTAATATCAACTTGCACCCTGGTTTAATTTACACCTTAAAATTTAAAATTATAAATTTATACCCTAAAAGTCATAAATTTGTATCAATGTGTACATGAGATCAACTGCCNTTCAATAATTTAAGGATTAAAATGATGCAATTGAAATATTATTGATCAAACTGAGACAAATCTCATACTTTGGAGACTTGCAGTACAATTAACCCTAATTTTTTTGTTGAGTGATATGTTTCTGCGTATTTCTGTTTTATTTTTAATCTCACCACAATAACTTTACCCCAGGTTGGTTGCCACCGAATTCATTAGTGGCTCTCATGATAACCTCTTGAATCAAGCAGAGATTATTGTATTGAGCTTTGTATAATTTTTTGGACAAATTTTATTTTATATCGAGAAAGATTTAAAAAAATTTACTTTATACTCTTAAAGATTTGATTTTTTCACATTTGCATTAAAAGTACTGAATGTAGCCCCGCTGTTAGTTTCAGTTACTCATTCCGTCAAATTCAATGGGGTCATTTTTAATAGAATAAACATCAGAAGTTAACAGAAGGACCACATTGCACTTTTAATACATTGAGAGTGCAATGATAAAAATTTAATCTTTAAGAGTGCAAAATAATTTTGTTTTCATAGTTTTCGATTCTTTCTATATAATGCTATGAATAATTCTATTAGAACTAAAATTTTTGATTTAATTTATTGACATAATAATGTGTTAAGTGATGGAGTTCCTAATGAAGAAGTTCAAGAGTTATAATCATAATAATACAATTAGACTATGTGGGTGCACATCATTAGTTCAACAAATTTGGTTAATTTTTTAGGTAATACTATATTGTGTCGATTTTTGTATATAAAGTTATTGTTTATTTCCCAACACCGTTATGGGATTGTTCGAATACTCACAAACTCAGGGACTCTTACATTCATAAATCACCAACTAGAGTTTTTCTCGCTGCAAATACTTGTCACAAATTCTAACATTGAGATCTTCTTATAAAAGTAACATAGCAATCTTGCACCAGTTATTCTTTATTATAAATCCACTCTTCAATATGGCTCTTATTGAAGCAACACATGAGCTAGATATCATCAAGGATAGACCTCAATTACAGACCTCAATCCCAGAGGAGTTTTTTTATAGTCACTAAAGCCAGCATCAAAGAAGAGTTTTGCCCACTCTTTATTATTTCTCTGCCTGCCGGTCACCAAAATCATCACCAACATGTCAAAAAAGAGTTCTGTTTCAATTGACTCGTCATCTCCTTTATGATTTTGCACAATCATGTCGATGATTATAACCTTTCCTCCCTTGTCTTTGCCTGGGATCGCCTCTCTACATTTCTTTAGTATCCTCAAGCTCTCTTCATCGCTCTAGTCATTTAAGATCCACTGCTTATCATTCACATAAAAATTATTCAATTGATGACAATGATGTCTATGAAAGAAACATAAAGAAAATAACCACACATTTGCCAGTTAATTGATAGTGTAACCTTTATTAGGCTATTTAAATTATTCATTTGATATCTAGGTTCTTTATATAAATATAGATGATCCTAGACTTGGGTGATACTTATTTTTACCATTAATAATTCTCACCCTATAAATAGGATTGAACCTGATGTAATCAACCATCTCCAATAATACATCAGATGTAGCCCATAGGGCATTAGGGTCATGGATGTAGGTTATATGTCGAATCACGTATTCTCTTGTGTTATTGATTTTCTTCTCTTTTTATTATTAATAGTAGTTAATATTATCAGAGTGGGTGGATGTAGGCATCGATATCTAGTTAATATTAATAATTACAAATACTTTTATTTTATAGATTACATTATCTTCTTGTTTAGCAATAATAATTTAAAAAAGTATTATACCAAACAACAGTCAAGAATATGAATTTCATAACAATTTCTTTGGATTGTGTTTGCTGACAAGATATTTTTGATGTGATTCAGAAATAATATATAAATCTTTATTTCTTGACCACAATTGTTCTTATAAAAGGTGACAATAACTTTAACAATTGGAAACTATACCACATTTTTTTTACTTTGATCAAATCGCTGTCTTTGAACTTTTTATTTCTTTCCAAAAAGAAAGTATAATTAATTCCACCAATGGACAAATGTCTCATCCTTGTTTGGGCCTTTTGACTTACCTTTTCATTGGATTCAGATCCCCCATTACACATTTTCTCTAATTTTCTTCAACAGCCAATCGGATAAGTAACACGCAAGATTCTTTTTAATAAACTAGAGTTCTTAACCAAAGTTAACTTCATCCTCTTCACATCAAAACAAGCATAGGCCATAGACATTGGCTTGGCTTGATTGAACGTTTGTTTTGACGTGAAGTAAAGACTCTAGTTTATTAATAATAATCTTGCCCATTGAAATAATATTTTTTGACATGTCACTCATTGGATAGGCTATCGAGGAAAATTGAAAAGAAGAGGTAATGGAAGGAATCTGAATCCCATTTTATTGAGATCTCTTGGTTTGATTATGTGGGGTAGTCAATGAAGATTTATCGTGTCATTTCTTCGTGTTAAGTACTAATTAATTTTAATTTTAATTATTTAATTAACTATGTCATATGATACAATTTAATTCAAACACTTTTTTAATAATATCATGTTCGAGTTGACACAAAAATCCAAGAGTAGAATTTTGACACTTACATAACCCGTTTATATTCGTTTAAATTGATCTTATTATTTTAAGATTTGAACGAAGAACCACTCAATCTTATTCTACAAATTTTATGTCGAGTCCATATCGTGTCAAAATTACAGCTAATGCAATACAATAAAAGGAACCATGATAATTAACAGCCACGAGTGTCATAAGTTGCAAAATAATACAAATTATCTGCAACAACATGCCACACGACAAAACACAACCACTAACCCAAAAATAATTCATTCACAAAATAGGCAACCAATTTCCACTTGCTGGATCTCATGATGTACACAAAGATTCAGCTAGGTAAAACATCACACGCATAAAATTGGAGGCTAATATCAACTTGCACCCTGGTTTAATTTACACCCTTAAAATTTAAAATTATAAATTTATACCCTAAAAGTCATAAATTTGTATCAATGTGTACATGAGATCAACTGTCNCTCAGCATTGTAAATATATGTGTACAAGGGTTCTTGAGCATATAGAGGGTTGGGGGGGGGCAATGCATAATTAGTTCTAGGAGGGAGGTCTTCACTCTCTCTCAATAGGAATTCACTGCATACCTTTAGTAAAACAACATCTGTGGGAGGAATAGCCTCAAACATGTCTCCTCCAACATAGCTCAAGTTCTCAGTCCCTTCGAGGTCGGCCACAACATGTGGGAGATCAAGCACAATACACTTCAAATGTGGGAATTCATTTGCAATGGCCTTAGCAACTGTCCCTGTGCCACCGCCAACGTCCATGAGTGAATTGAAACCCTCGAACACCCCCTTACAATCTCTAACCACCACGTTAGCGACCAACTGGGCATCACTAGACATGGCGTCATTAAAGAAATGGTTAAGCTTTGGTTCATGGGCTGCATATTCCCAAACTGTCCTCCCATGAGTCGTATAAAACGGCGTGGGATCGTCATTTTGGAACCAGTCACTCACATGGTGCCATGGATTTGTCAAAATCGGATCAAGCATGGCTAGCAAAAAGGGTGTCACGCTAAAGGGCTCATCCTTTAGGAGGAGCCGAGAAGCCAGTGTGAGCAAATAACCTCCTTCATCATTTTCCGAGATCTTTTGCGTGATAAAAAAGCCAGAGTGAATCAGGATGCACATCAGGCGATAGATGAATTGGGCTTTTGTGTGGTGGATTGGAAGAGCATCTACCAACTCAAATAGGGTCATAGGACGGCCATGGCTGTGGATGACATCTGGTATGCCTAGTTGAATTGCACATTTAAGTGACATAGAGTTTATGAAGTTGAATATTTGGTTCCATATGTGAGCTTGAGCTTGAAGTAGCTCACGAGATTGCTCTCCATTAGGAAATTCCATCTCTTAGCTAGCTTGAGATGTCCAATGATTCATGTAAAGCCTATAAACATTGCTCTATATATAGAAATTGGAAAGCATACTAGTACGATAGATATTTTAATGTATTATTTATGCAAAAGATGCATTTAGATTAATTTTATAAAATAGTAATTACACATGCTTTTATTTTTTGGATGAAATTATCTTATTGTTTACAAACAATAATTTAATAAAATATTATTAAATGGTACACTAATTTTTCCAATGTATTCATGTCTACTTTGGCAATATATGAAACAACAGTGGAGAATGTGGATTTCATGACAATTTACTTGGATTGTGTTTATTGACAAGATATTTTTTAAATAATTTTTCAAATTTCATTCCTTGACCAACAAATTCGTATTAGCTAGTGGATCTTTCCCAAAAAAAAACAAAACAAAACAAAACTGTGACAATAAGTTTCACATTTTGAAACTATACCACGATTTTTTTTATAAAGGGTGACAATAACCTTCACAATTGGAAACTATACCACATTTTTTTTGTTTTGATCAAATGCGGTCTTTGAACTTGTTATTTTTTTCTAAAAAGAAAGTATAATTAATTCCACCAATGGACAAATGCCACATCCTTGTCTTGGCCTTTTGGCATACCTTTTGATTGGATTCAGATCTCCCGTTACACCTTTTCTCCAATTTTATTCAATGGCCTATCCGAGAAGTGACACTTAAAAAAAAATTATATCAACAGGCAAGATTCTTTTTAATAAACTAGAGTTCTTAACCAAATTTAACTTCATCATCTTCACGTCAAAACAAATAAAGGCCATAAACATTGGCTTGGCTTGATAGAACGTTTGTTTTGGCGTAAATATGATGGAGTTTTCTTTGGTTAAAGACTCTGGTTTATTAAAAAGAACCTTGTCCGTTGGAATAAATTTTTTTTGACGTATCACTCATCGGATAGGCCATTGAGGGAAATTGAAAGGAATTGATAATAGAGGGAATCTGAATCCCGTTTCATTGAGATCTCTTAGTTTGATTATGTAGGGTAATCAATGAAGATTTATCGTGTCATTTAATCGTATCAAGTACCAATTAATTTTAATTTAAATTATTTAATTAATCATGTCATATGATACAATATTAATCCAAACTATTTATTAATGATGTCATGTTCGAGTTAACGCAAACATCCAAGAGTAGACTTTTTTACTCTCTCAAACAAACCACCATTCACACGGCTCCATAAACTAAAATTCTCCTTAATCTTTATGCTAGCCAAACTAAGTAAAAAAAAACCTACAATTTTTCTAAGATTCATACAATACTTGCTTAAGAAATTAAGAAAAAAATCAGATATTTATTTTTCATACAACACATGTTAAACGGATTTATCGTGTCAAAAATAAACTGTCGTGTTTGCAACTAACATAACCTGTTTATATTCGTTTTATTTGATTGTGTTTTTCAAATTCAAGTGAAGAACCACTCAATCCCATTTCACAAACTTCATGTCGAGTCAGTGTCGTGTCAAAAATTACCGCTAATGCAATACAATAAGGGAAACTAAAATAATCACATGCTAAACGACAAAGTACAACCACTAACCCAAAATAATTCATCGTTAAAATATGGGACCATATCTTTACAAAATAGGCAACTAATTTCCACTTGCTTGATCTTATGACGTGCACAAAGATTCAGCTTGGTAAAACATCACATCCATAGCATTGTTCACGTTCCAACTTGACACCCAACTCCACTTATGTCTCCAACATTTCCACTACCACAGAATTTAGAAAGTGCCCTACAAGCACTTTCTTGGGTTTATATGACCTTGTTCTCCTGCATATAGTTGCAACAACAATAACATCAAACACAGCGAATTCACATTCTAGTTATCCTAATATTACTATAATAAAAAATATGACTTGTTAGAGTGGTTCTTCCACATATAATTGAATCATTTTGTGCAGCGTTGGATCTAGAACCATAGATTGACAATTTCATAATTTGTACTATAAGTGTGTGTTGCATTATGAAGCAGATATCACTTGGAAAAGCTATGACTAGCCTCAAGAGCACTAGAGGATTCAAAGAGCATAAGGTCAAAGAAGAAATCAAATCGACTCGAGGGGAGGACGACTTCAACAACCGGATGATTCTGAGCGCTAAAAATAGTTGTGTCTAGGTCAATTAGGTCACATCTGTAGTGTAGGCACACTTCTTTAGGTCCAAACCAGCTTGTCCTTGAAGTTAATTAGTAATGTTCTGCTGATTTTTGCCCTCTTAATTTCAAAAAATTATATAATTTCAACCATGTGTTTTTTGAACCCCATGATGCAATAAAAACTTTGAATGCAATCACTTGTAAACCTTGGAAAATGGTTAAATTTTGGTTTCTTACAATCAAGAAAACTTGAACTTAGGATCTGTGGATTTAAGTCGCGCCAATGGTTTGAGTGTAGGTTAATATTCATTTCATTTCGACACAATAACAAACCATTTTCTTGACAAGGAACATACTAATCTTACACAACCTACTAATGTTTAATAATGTTCAGACAAGTTCATTATAAGTGTACTCCTACTGCCTGTTTTAATCCAGATGAGCTTTATAATGTTCAAACAACCTACTAATGTTTAATAATGTTCAGACAAGTTCATTATAAGTGTACTCCTACTGCCTGTTTTAATTCAGACAAGCTCATTATAAGTGTACTCCTACTGTCTGTGTCCTTATTCTTGCCATCAATACTCAACAAGGTGCCAAGCAAACTATCACATATATTCTTCTCTAAGTGCATGACATGAAGGTTATGTCGAATCTTAAGCACATGCCAATATGGTAACACAAAAAAAATGTTCTTCTTTGTCAAATTAAGTTCCTCAGATAACCGCTTTCTTTTTCGATTGTTTGGATGTTTCCCGAATTGCACATTTGGTAGACACTCCAATTGATCTAAAATCTCTTGCCCCGATAACTCACAAAGTTTTATTTTTTTTTCTCAATCTTACCATTAAATAACTTACTTCGTCGCCAGCTGTGATCTTGCAGCAAAAAACGACGATGACCTGTGTAATCTATTTTGCTTCTAAATGGCTGTGATAATGCATCAAAATTACAAGTGGGGCATGCCTTATAACCTTTTGTACTCCATCCAAATAGGTTACCATAAGCAAGAAAATCATTTATGGTCCACATAATAGTTGCATGCATTAAACATGCATCAAAAGTTACAACACCTTCCCATAATTCTTTCAACTCATCAATTAACGAGCGCAAGTATACATCAATCTGCTTCCTGGGTGCCTGTGGTCCTAGAATAAGCAATGACATCATGAAGAATGGATCGCTCATACATTTCCAGGGAGGCATGTTGTAAGGCACCAAGATCACAGGCCACATACTATAAGAGTTGTTCATGTTCTCAAAAAGGTTAAAATCATCAGTGGTCAATTCAAGCCTAACATTACAAGCGTCCCAAGCGAAATTAGGATATTGTTTATCACAGTCTTTCCATTCTTCAAAATCACCAGGATACCTTGAAAAATTGTCGCCATCCACTCGCTTCTCTTGGTGCCACCTCATATCTATAGTCGTCTTCCTCGACATAAACAATTTATGTAACCTTGGTTTCAAGGAAAAGTATCGCAAGATTTTATAAGGTGTCTTCTTATCNGTCAAAACAAATAAAGGCCATAAACATTGGCTTGGCTTGATAGAACGTTTGTTTTGGCGTAAATATGATGGAGTTTTCTTTGGTTAAAGACTCTGGTTTATTAAAAAGAACCTTGTCCGTTGGAATAAATTTTTTTTGACGTATCACTCATCGGATAGGCCATTGAGGGAAATTGAAAGGAATTGATAATAGNCCACATACTGTACATTTATCCAATTTTTTATTCTCCTTCCAAAATAGCATACAATCATACATGCATGCATGAATAGATACGTATCCCAATCCCAAAGCTCGTAAGAATTATTTAATTAATCATGTCATATGATACAATATTAATCCAAACTATTTATATTCATTTTATTTGATTGTGTTTTTCAAATTCAAGTGAAGAACCACTCAATCCCATTTCACAAACTTCATGTCGAGTCCATGCGTGTCAAAAATTACCGCTAATGCAATACCGTAAGAGAAACTAAAATAATCACATGCTAAACGACAAAGTACAACCACTAACCCAAACAAAATTCATCGTTAAAATATGGGACCATATCTTTACAAAATAGGCAACTAATTTCCACTTGCTTGATCTTATGACGTGCACAAAGATTCAGCTTGGTAAAACATCACATCCATAGCATTGTTCACGTTCCAACTTGACACCTAACTCCACTTATGTCTCAACATTTTCACTACCACAGAATTTAGAAAGTGTCNCTCCTTAATCTTTATGCTAGCCAAACTAAGTAAAAAAAAACCTACAATTTTTCTAAGATTCATACAATACTTGCTTAAGAAATTAAGAAAAAAATCAGATATTTATTTTTCATACAACACATGTTAAACGGATTTATCGTGTCAAAAATAAACTGTCGTGTTTGCAACTAACATAACCTGTTTATATTCGTTTTATTTGATTGTGTTTTTCAAATTCAAGTGAAGAACCACTCAATCCCATTTCACAAACTTCATGTCGAGTCAGTGTCGAGTCAAAAATTACCGCTAATGCAATACAATAAGGGAAACTAAAATAATCACATGCTAAACAACAAAGTACAACCACTAACCCAAAATAATTCATCGTTAAAATATGGGACCATATCTTTACAAAATAGGCAACTAATTTCCACTTGCTTGATCTTATGACGTGCACAAAGATTCAGCTTGGTAAAACATCACATCCATAGCATTGTTCACGTTCCAACTTGACACCCAACTCCACTTATGTCTCCAACATTTCCACTACCACAGAATTTAGAAAGTGCCCTACAAGCACTTTCTTGGGTTTATATGACCTTGTTCTCCTGCATATAGTTGCAACAACAATAACATCAAACACAGCGAATTCACATTCTAGTTATCCTAATATTACTATAATAAAAAATATGACTTGTTAGAGTGGTTCTTCCACATATAATTGAATCATTTTGTGCAGCGTTGGATCTAGAACCATAGATTGACAATTTCATAATTTGTACTATAAGTGTATGTTGCATTATGAAGCAGATATCACTTGGAAAAGCTATGACTAGCCTCAAGAGCACTAGAGGATTCAAAGAGCATAAGGTCAAAGAAGAAATCAAATCGACTCGAGGGGAGGACGACTTCAACAACCGGATGATTCTGAGCGCTAAAAATAGTTGTGTCTAGGTCAATTAGGTCACATCTGTAGTGTAGGCACACTTCTTTAGGTCCAAACCAGCTTGTCCTTGAAGTTAATTAGTAATGTTCTGCTGATTTTTTACCCTCTTAATTTCAAAAATTTATATAATTTCAACCATGTGTTTTTTGAACCCCACGATGCAATAAAAACTTTGAATGCAATCACTTGTAAACCTTGAAAAATGGTTAAATTCTGGTTTCTTACAATCAAGAAAACTTGAACTAAGGATATGTGGATTTAAGTCGCGCCAATGGTTTGAGCGCGGGTTAATATTCATTTCATTTCAACACAATAACAAACCATTTTCTTCACAAGGAACATATAATCTTACACAACCTACTAATGTTTAATAATGTTCAGACAAGTTCATTGTAAGTGTACTCCTACTGCCTGTTTTAATGATCTTATTTAAGCAAACATGTGAAAGATATAATCAAGGATAAACCTCAATAAAAGACCTTAAGTCCCAGGTGCGATCATTCCAGCACTAATGCAACGGATCTCATCAGAAATTCACAGTTAAGCGTGCTTGGACGAGAGTAGTTCTAGGATGGGTGACCCCCTGGGAAGTCCTCGTGTTACACCCCCTTAAAAAAAAAGGCCTCAAGCCCAATGTCTGAAGTTGGCATCAAAGAAGTGCTTTGCCCATTCTTCCTCATTTCTCTCTTTGCCTTTGACATAAACCATCATAAGCATATCGAGGAAGAGTTGTGTTTCGATTGATACGTCATCTTCGTTATGTCTCTGCACCACTGTGCCAATGCTTATTATGTTTTCTCTCTTATCATTGTTGGGGATTGCCTCTCCATATTTCTTTATAATAATGAGGCTCTCTTCATCGCTTCATTCATGAAATATACACTACAATCAATGACAATCGAAAACTNTTTTTTATAAAGGGTGACAATAACCTTCACAATTGGAAACTATACCACATTTTTTTTGTTTTGATCAAATGCGGTCTTTGAACTTGTTATTTTTTTCTAAAAAGAAAGTATAATTAATTCCACCAATGGACAAATGCCACATCCTTGTCTTGGCCTTTTGGCATACCTTTTGATTGGATTCAGATCTCCCGTTACACCTTTTCTCCAATTTTATTCAATGGCCTATCCGAGAAGTGACACTTAAAAAAAAATTATATCAACAGGCAAGATTCTTTTTAATAAACTAGAGTTCTTAACCAAATTTAACTTCATCATCTTCACGTCAAAACAAATAAAGGCCATAAACATTGGCTTGGCTTGATAGAACGTTTGTTTTGACGTAAATATGATGGAGTTTTCTTTGGTTAAAGACTCTGGTTTATTAAAAAGAACCTTGTCCATTGAAATAAATTTTTTTTGACGTATCACTCATCGGATAGGCCATTGAGGGAAATTGAAAGAAATGGATAATGGAGGGAATCTGAATCCCGTTTCATTGAGATCTCTTAGTTTGATTATGTAGGGTAATCAATGAAGATTTATCGTGTCATTTAATCGTATCAAGTACCAATTAATTTTAATTTAAATTATTTAATTAATCATGTCATATGATACAATATTAATCCAAACTATTTATTAATGATGTCATGTTCGAGTTAACGCAAACATCCAAGAGTAGACTTTTTTACTCTCTCAAACAAACCACCATTCACACGGCTCCATAAACTAAAATTCTCCTTAATCTTTATGCTAGCCAAACTAAGTAAAAAAAAACCTACAATTTTTCTAAGATTCATACAATACTTGCTTAAGAAATTAAGAAAAAAATCAGATATTTATTTTTCATACAACACATGTTAAACGGATTTATCGTGTAAAAAATAAACTGTCGTGTTTGCAACTAACATAACCTGTTTATATTCGTTTTATTTGATTGTGTTTTTCAAATTCAAGTGAAGAACCACTCAATCCCATTTCACAAACTTCATGTCGAGTCAGTGTCGAGTCAAAAATTACCGCTAATGCAATACAATAAGGGAAACTAAAATAATCACATGCTAAACGACAAAGTACAACCACTAACCCAAAATAATTCATCGTTAAAATATGGGACCATATCTTTGCAAAATAGGCAACTAATTTCCACTTGCTTGATCTTATGACGTGCACAAAGATTCAGCTTGGTAAAACATCACATCCATAGCATTGTTCACGTTCCAACTTGACACCCAACTCCACTTATGTCTCCAACATTTCCACTACCACAGAATTTAGAAAGTGCCCTACAAGCACTTTCTTGGGTTTATATGACCTTGTTCTCCTGCATATAGTTGCAACAACAATAACATCAAACACAGCGAATTCACATTCTAGTTATCCTAATATTACTATAATAAAAAATATGACTTGTTAGAGTGGTTCTTCCACATATAATTGAATCATTTTGTGCAGCGTTGGATCTAGAACCATAGATTGACAATTTCATAATTTGTACTATAAGTGTGTGTTGCATTATGAAGCAGATATCACTTGGAAAAGCTATGACTAGCCTCAAGAGCACTAGAGGATTCAAAGAGCATAAGGTCAAAGAAGAAATCAAATCGACTCGAGGGGAGGACGACTTCAACAACCGGATGATTCTGAGCGCTAAAAATAGTTGTGTCTAGGTCAATTAGGTCACATCTGTAGTGTAGGCACACTTCTTTAGGTCCAAACCAGCTTGTCCTTGAAGTTAATTAGTAATGTTCTGCTGATTTTTGCCCTCTTAATTTCAAAAAATTATATAATTTCAACCATGTGTTTTTTGAACCCCATGATGCAATAAAAACTTTGAATGCAATCACTTGTAAACCTTGGAAAATGGTTAAATTTTGGTTTCTTACAATCAAGAAAACTTGAACTTAGGATCTGTGGATTTAAGTCGCGCCAATGGTTTGAGTGTAGGTTAATATTCATTTCATTTCGACACAATAACAAACCATTTTCTTGACAAGGAACATACTAATCTTACACAACCTACTAATGTTTAATAATGTTCAGACAAGTTCATTATAAGTGTACTCCTACTGCCTGTTTTAATCCAGATGAGCTTTATAATGTTCAAACAACCTACTAATGTTTAATAATGTTCAGACAAGTTCATTATAAGTGTACTCCTACTGCCTGTTTTAATTCAGACAAGCTCATTATAAGTGTACTCCTACTGTCTGTGTCCTTATTCTTGCCATCAATACTCAACAAGGTGCCAAGCAAACTATCACATATATTCTTCTCTAAGTGCATGACATGAAGGTTATGTCGAATCTTAAGCACATGCCAATATGGTAACACAAAAAAAATGTTCTTCTTTGTCAAATTAAGTTCCTCAGATAACCGCTTTCTTTTTCGATTGTTTGGATGTTTCCCGAATTGCACATTTGGTAGACACTCCAATTGATCTAAAATCTCTTGCCCCGATAACTCACAAAGTTTTATTTTTTTTTCTCAATCTTACCATTAAATAACTTACTTCGTCGCCAGCTGTGATCTTGCAGCAAAAAACGACGATGACCTGTGTAATCTATTTTGCTTCTAAATGGCTGTGATAATGCATCAAAATTACAAGTGGGGCATGCCTTATAACCTTTTGTACTCCATCCAAATAGGTTACCATAAGCAAGAAAATCATTTATGGTCCACATAATAGTTGCATGCATTAAACATGCATCAAAAGTTACAACACCTTCCCATAATTCTTTCAACTCATCAATTAACGAGCGCAAGTATACATCAATCTGCTTCCTGGGTGCCTGTGGTCCTAGAATAAGCAATGACATCATGAAGAATGGATCGCTCATACATTTCCAGGGAGGCATGTTGTAAGGCACCAAGATCACAGGCCACATACTATAAGAGTTGTTCATGTTCTCAAAAAGGTTAAAATCATCAGTGGTCAATTCAAGCCTAACATTACAAGCGTCCCAAGCGAAATTAGGATATTGTTTATCACAGTCTTTCCATTCTTCAAAATCACCAGGATACCTTGAAAAATTGTCGCCATCCACTCGCTTCTCTTGGTGCCACCTCATATCTATAGTCGTCTTCCTCGACATAAACAATTTATGTAACCTTGGTTTCAAGGAAAAGTATCGCAAGATTTTATAAGGTGTCTTCTTATCCTTACCATCATTGAGCTGATATCTTGACTCCCCACATACTGTACATTTATCCAATTTTTTATTCTCCTTCCAAAATAGCATACAATCATACATGCATGCATGAATAGATACGTATCCCAATCCCAAAGCTCGTAAGAATTATTTAATTAATCATGTCATATGATACAATATTAATCCAAACTATTTATATTCATTTTATTTGATTGTGTTTTTCAAATTCAAGTGAAGAACCACTCAATCCCATTTCACAAACTTCATGTCGAGTCCATGCGTGTCAAAAATTACCGCTAATGCAATACCGTAAGAGAAACTAAAATAATCACATGCTAAACGACAAAGTACAACCACTAACCCAAACAAAATTCATCGTTAAAATATGGGACCATATCTTTACAAAATAGGCAACCAATTTCCACTTGCTTGATCTTATGACGTGCACAAAGATTCAGCTTGGTAAAACATCACATCCATAGCATTGTTCACGTTCCAACTTGACACCTAACTCCACTTATGTCTCCAACATTTCCACTACCACAGAATTTAGAAAGTGCCCTACAAGCACTTTCTTGGGTTTATATGACCTTGTTCTCCTGCATATAGTTGCAACAACAATAACATCAAACACAGCGAATTCACATTCTAGTTATCCTAATATTACTATAATAAAAAATATGACTTGTTAGAGTGGTTCTTCCACATATAATTGAATCATTTTGTGCAGCGTTGGATCTAGAACCATAGATTGACAATTTCATAATTTGTACTATAAGTGTATGTTGCATTATGAAGCAGATATCACTTGGAAAAGCTATGACTAGCCTCAAGAGCACTAGAGGATTCAAAGAGCATAAGGTCAAAGAAGAAATCAAATCGACTCGAGGGGAGGACGACTTCAACAACCGGATGATTCTGAGCGCTAAAAATAGTTGTGTCTAGGTCAATTAGGTCACATCTGTAGTGTAGGCACACTTCTTTAGGTCCAAA